>WOUH02061191.1:0-10636 GCA_009936405.2 Stevia rebaudiana
CAACCACTCCTAACCACACCCTAAATTATGCAGGATCTCCTCACAGAAAAATGGGGAAGCTATTGTGAATGCTCTTATAAACTTAGAACTCACCAGCGTAAGCTGGCGTTTTTAAGTATGTATGTTAGATGCAGGAGAAGCTTCTGGATGCAAGTAATGGATGGTTTAGCTTGGAAGCATCAATGGACCTAGTAATAGTGCTGACAATAGATAAAATAATGTATATTATGAAATAAACAATGTCATAGCACCTTGGTTCAGTATATATATAAGTTTTTTTTCCGTTGTGTAATCTCTGTTTAGACCTTTGTGCTTTTGTGTAAATCCGATAACGTGACGAGCCCAAGAAAAGTGGGGCGACACAAGTTTCAAAGTTGATAATTCAATCTGCTCGAGTCGTCAACCTTGCCTACAAGTCACGAAAATAAAGGATAGACGTAAAAAAAACGTAATTAAAAATATATATCTAAGGTCATTATACTAGTATTATATTTGAATGACACCTAATTAACACCCTAAATAAACAAGGGTGATATTGTAATTTCATATTAACCTGACTAGAACCTGTAAGTCCTAACTCTACCTCTCCCAGTTTAACTTTAACCCAACCCCATTCACTTGAAATGATCAATAAACGACAATAAATTGATTGATATTATTTTAGTATTATGTTAATAGTGCAAACTGCAAAGTGCTTGATATAAGCCAGAAACATTGCAACCATGTTTACTTAGTGGTCGACATTTGTACACTCTTTTTCGTAGTCATCACCTCCACGTGTCCAATATTCCACGTGACGACTTGATTCCCTTACGATAAAAAAGATTTGACTCGGAAAACGACGTTGACAACTGATTCTAATTAACAATCAAAAAGAAACAAAAAAGTCAACGATTTATTCGAGAGCTCTGATGAGATGCTCATATCTGCCAACGGCTTCGGTAGGTACTGCCAACATCGATTTAACTGAACGGCTGTGATCTTTTACCGGCAGGAGTATGCAGTACTTATCTATACACACGGGAGATACCTGAACCGGTTTCCCAAACCCAAACTCAAGATTTTCCAATCCTACCCTTGACCACTGAGACAAAATAAGTACACCAACCGTGTCAGCTACTTCACTCGCCCGATTCAAACTCACTGATTCAATTACTTCTCGGACGAAACCGTCATCGACCCGGTTCTTCGCTTCCCTTATTAAACCCGTCGCGTACCCCAAACCACTCTTCGTCAATTGTCCGGCTGTCGTAAGAGCGCAACCGAGTACAATAGCATTGCCGTAGTACCCACTGGGTAGACTCGGTTTGACTCGGTCACGAACGTTAATGCTAAATAGTAGTTTTAGTGTTTGTTGGGCTGGAAAGTCCAATGCTCGGGCCCAACTTCTCCAAATGTGGGCTGACAATACCTCGAACGAGGTGAGCGAGGATACATTGAGTTGACTCGTGGAGGAAGCTAGACTCTTTAACTCATTTACTCTCCATTCGTGAAATGTGGTGCTTGTGGGAGTGAGTTGATCCGGGTTGAACCTAGTTAAGAAGCCACTAACGTCGGGGACTCGGTTGAACTCGGGGTGGTGACTCGTTGACGGTCTGCATGGCATCGGGTCAAGAAGATGTCGGTCCCAAACGGGTTTGGGTTTGGATTCAACACCTCGGCCGCACTCACCTGAGGTGGCTAACTCAGAGAAATACTTCAAAAACTCGACGCTTCCAATACCGTCACAGAGACAGTGGCTCACACCGACACCTAACGCGGCTGAACCGTCAGCGAGCCATGTGAGCTGCACAACCAGCACCGGAGCCCCTTTGAGTACGTCGTTCACCTCCAACGCCAAAAGATTCCGCCACTCGGTCACATACCGTGGGGCCCTTTCGAAATCGGTGACTGAATATTCACCGGTCGACTCGATGAACACCGCACCTTGACCACGACAAACAACTTCGAGACAGGAGCCATCTGATCGAGCCCTGACTCGGCCAGACAAAGGATAATAAGGGACCAGGGCTCGGGCCAGCGCGTCCTTTAGACGCGCCATGGTGAGCCTCTGGTCAGAAGCAGTGTGAGATCGAGGACGGTAGATAAGTAAGTATTCGATGGTGAAACGTAAAAAGAGTTGGGAATCGATGGCAGAAAGCTTGAGGACATGCGAAGGAGTTGGGTTTGAAGGGGTGATGAAGACTACTTGGTTTATGTTGGTCATGGTTTGGTTATGAAACTAAGCTTAATCAGTGGTTTATAGAATACATGTATAAAATGACATAGATTATATAGATGTGGAATATGTTGGGGATAGTTGATATAGTTTATATATATAGGATGTGGGTAGCTTTAAAAATTGCTTTTAAAGATTTGCTAAAGATCCTCTGGGGTTGGCTTTTAAGGGGGTTGATATTCAATGCACCCTTCTACGGTCTACCTACATTCATATTTTAATTTTACATTCTTCTGGCTGTGTGACTCTCCCTCATCATAACCAAGCTTACATATATCAACCACTTTGTTAACGGTGTGTGAATACAATATAGAAGAAGGTTATTTTTTTTTTTTTTAACTTATACTGCTCGTAAATAAAAACACATAGTTTACTTCTTATGAGAGCTAAAAAACTAGTTTTAACGTAAAAAGGTTTTCCTTTTTTTTTTTAACGTTACCAGGGTGATACTCATGGCTGATGGGATTGCAACTGTTCATAATTAATTTGACACTCCATGACCAAGCTCAAACGGCATCGGGGTGGCATCCTTAGAACAACATGATTGCAACCGTCCATTGTTAGCTAGTTTGACACTCCATGACCATTGACCAAGACCGGTGGCCGGTGCCCACCAATGGAGGAAAACCTTAACACATAGGAAAATCCCATGTGGCTTGAAATTAAACTCATGACCTATTAGTCATAAGCTCAATTCTTCAGTAACTTAATGTCATTGATCTAGAAGCTTGTTGCTAAAAAAAGCTTTTCATCTGAGCCAATGTGTAATGATGAAATTGATCAAGGCTTAACCATGTGTCACGACAATCTCTTTTGAAGTGCCCCAGTTTACCACACTTCCAACAGCCTTCATCCTTGGCTTGTTTTACGTGTTTATCGGATTTCTTGTTCTTATTATTACCACCTTGGAATTTTTTTTCTTGTTTCCTTTGTTAGAATCTTTGAAAACATGACCGCTTTCTTCCACCATATTAACAGTTGATGACCCTCCCACAGTTTTATCTTTTGCCCAAACCAATTCTTGAGCCCTTAAGGACTCTTCAATTCTAAAACTACTACCGAGTTCAACCAAGTTCAATTCCTCCTTCTTATGTTTTAAATAATGTTTAAATTGTTTCCGAGAACGAGGCAGTGTATCAATAATGCTTGAAACAGAAATTGTTTCATCAACTTAAACCGTGTTGTTCAGATTAACCAAGAATTCGTAGGCATTCATTATACAGTTCCATTATGGGTCTACCATCAACCATTTTATAGTTCATAAAATCACTGATTAAAAATTTCTTACTAGACGAATCATGTGCCATATATTTTGCTTCTAACAAATTCCATAATTAAGTTGCAGATTCAATATTTTGATAAATATCAAAGAGAGAATCACACATACCATTCAGAATGTGACCACGGCAAATGTAGTCATCGTTCAACAACTTTGATCGCCTCCTTGTTTGTTCAAGTGTCTCATCCGCCACTTCTTCAGGCATGGGGGTACTCAGAACGTACACCACTTTCAGAGTTGTGAGTAAGAAGTGCATCTTCTTCTGCCATCTTCGAAAATCCTGGCCCTCGAATTTGTCCAACTTTGCGAATATCAAAGTCATATCCTTTGCAGATTCACCACCGCTTGTCATCTTCATGGATTTATTTGATCTTTGTTGTAGAAATTCAAACCCGGATGAATCTGAAGTCGTGTTAATTCACTATCGGATCAAATAAATTGAAGTGTATCCTAATGATTTGACTGGATAAAATCAGAAATCAAAAATCTAGAAATATGTATGATCACTTGGTTTCTGTGAATTTCTCCAGGAACGTAGAGAAAAACGAGCGAATTTCTCCAGCTCGACCCTGCTAGGGGCTGCCGACTCTTGGACCCTTCTTTCTCGGGGGCGTTGCCCCCGAACCCCTGTTAGTCCCAGTGACATTCAAAGAAGCGTGCAATCTTATTTAAATGTCATACAAAATCTCTAATTAAACTAAAAATATCCAACAAAGTTTAGTGTGTTTAATAAAAGTAGAACTAGTACCATATTCATGAGAAGAATTTATTAAAATAACCATTATAAAATTTGACCAGACGATATCATATATAGGGGTCAAATGGTTGATGTTAATATAACTCTTACAAATTACCCTAACTACCATTGGTATATAACAGACATAATACCGTAACTTAAATTGGTAGTTCTATAAACGCCAAATGGCCCAAATCTACTACTGGTGGCTGTATAAAGGCCGTAACTACCGGCGGTGGTTATAACCTTCATAACTATCAACCACCTTACCCCAAACTCCCTAGTTCCTATTGGGGAAAATCGTAATTGTAGAGAAATAACCGGATAAATACGAAGTCGTGTATGTTCACTTTCAAATCAAATAAATTGAAGCTAATACCAATAATTTGACCGGATAAAATTAGAAATTGATTCAAGATCTTTGTATGAATTTTTGGATGTTGTATTTGATTGAAAATCGCAAGAGTTGGTGATTCGGAATTCAAGTCGATATTCTATAGTGAGAAACGGATTTGGGATAACTGCTAAGGCATTTTTGAATTACAGCTCGACACCAGCCAGGGGCTCTGTCAAGTGTGATAACTGCTATGACAATGGGTCGGGTATTGATAATCCCAGTCCCGTCGGGTATTTGTCGGGTAATTACTCGCCGGGTTTCGTGTATACCCTCGTCGGGTTTCGTGTATACCCGTTAGTTTGATAAGAAAATTATCTTTTTTTAGCATTATAAGCATTAATTAATTTCTATTTATAAAAACTATTAAAAATTTAAATATAATACATTACATACAGACAAGTATTATTATAAATAATAATAACACTAGAAGTTTTATAGAGTTTTATGTATATATATTTCACAACTTGCATCAAATAAAAAACAAATAATAAATATATTTTCGAAACAAAAATAAAGATAAAAAATGTTTCACATTACTAAACTGAAGCATTAATTAGAAATCGATAAAGGAATATAACTAAAAATAAAATATTGCTAATTTTTGGTATATATATGTTCAGGTAAGTGGGTATTTAATTTTGTGTAATCGGGCTAGGTATCACCTAATCTTATACCTGACCCAAAACCGTGAAAAAATTTGAAATTAATCCCACACCTGTCCCAATACTCGCTCCATATGCTTCGGGTTTCGGGTATACCCATCGGGCTGGGTTTTTTTTGCCATCTCTATCTGCCCCTTGGACCCCGCTTTTCTTGGGGGCGTTGCCCCTGACCCCCATTTGTCCTGATGACATTCAAACAAACGTGCACTCTTATTTGAATGACACATAATTACACTAACATATCCTACAGTTTCAACAATGGTATAACTAAAGGCTAATAGTCACTTTTGGTCTCATTTGTCATTATAAACCCTTAAAAACCAATGTCGGTGGCTTTTTGTCACCGACAAACCTTTAGATTAAATTTGTTTCGGTGCTGGGTTACATAACAAAATTCGGCAGTAGCTTAGTGGTAGCAGCAGGGCTTGGTTTTCCAACTGTAAGGATACCTACCAGGGTAAGACAAAACGTTTAAGTTAATACCTTTGGGTGTTAAGAAACGCACTAGCTTTGTGGTAGGAGCATAATTAAGTTGGTCTCAAAACAAAATTGAACATCTTTCCATCAAGTTTCAAACCTCATTCATTTAAATATTTAACCTTTTTTTACTCTTCAAATTCTTTTATGTTATATACATTATTTTATCTTCGTTTCTTTTTTGTATGTGTACTTAATCATGTTAATGTTATCGACGTAAAACGCGTAATGATGTTCGTTAACATGTTGCATTGCACGATGATGCCTTTGACTTTACTTATATTCATTTTGCTAAGTTATTTTATTAAATTATTATACAACAACGTATGAGACATAATAGTGTTTTCTACATACGTTTCAATTTTCATAATCAAACACCGCAATACACAAATCTTACCGTCCAGCCGCAACGCACATGTAACTTTTCTTGTTTGAAACATTTATTAACCTCTAGTCCTGACAATTCACAAGTTACATTTACACAAGCTCATATTTACCTCTTCTATTTTTTCTCTTCCTTTCTATGTGAAAGGTATATTTAAGAAATGTATATAGGTTAGTTTAAATTAATTAGGTAAAACATGAAGATGTTGTGGTTGATGTTAAGATCTTATAAAAGTCTTATTCAAAATTCAAATGATACATTATGGAAGATAATTGAGTTCCTAATTTATTGGTTTATAGATCTTATAATCTTGTGTAGCACCGTCTAAATAAAAAAAAAAAAGCATTTTTTTTTCTCAATTATTTGACTTTTTGTAATACATAAACAGAGGAGGTGGAATCTTATTTGACCAGAAATCATTCTATTAATCTTATTGCTTAAAAATAAGTATTTGACCAATGATTTAAGAAATGTCTATTGTAATGGTGCTCACACGTTATTGGATTATTATCTAAATACAAAAATACTTGCAACACTTCCACTCCTTAACTAAAGGTAAAAAATAAACATTCTAAATAAATAAAGTCAATATTGACCATTATTATGTCGATTCTTCGGTATTGACATTTTTTGATATAGAGATTTATATAAAAAATTTCCATTCATATAAATAACAAAAAACCGGGGTATTCCTAAATGCTAATGCATTTGTTGAGCTAAAGATACGTTTGAAATCCTTTTCTTTTTCGTAGAGTCTGATGATTAATTACTCATTACAATCTATTGTAAGAAGGAGGTGAAGTTGTCCTTTTGCCAAATTGGGCATACTATCGCTTAGGAGTTGACTTAACAATTTTGAAGATTTTTTTTTTTTAAACAACAAACAAACGCACTCATCTCAACTACTCCTAAATCTATATTATATATGCCTTAACGGGATTTGAACCATCAACCTCTACTTTAGAGATGAGACAACTTAACCATCCGGATGTTCCCTTGAGGTTGAAGAAATGAATTTTGGATATCTTAGGAATCAAAGTGTTTTAACTCACCTTAGCTTTTTGGCTTGTAGTTTTTACAACTTAGTTTGAATCCTACAATCAACTATTTTATGATTTTTCCTAATGAATATTACACGAACATGTGTTAAGGATGAGTAATTTGGTATGAAAACAAGATTTTTGGGTTTTGAAAGGTACGGAGCCGATTCAAAGTTGGTAGAGGCAACATTTTTTAGGTCGAACAATTTAAGGTTTGATCAACATTTTGCTAGGATCGATTAGGCAAAAGTTTATAGAAGGGGTTGATAGAAATGATGATATAGAGGTATATTGGCCTAGCATTGGGTTTCAATTGTTTACGGATAAATTAAGAATGATTTATGCATTATATATTTCCTATATATAAGGATGTTCAATTAAAAGTCATTATTTTGTTTTATAATCACATGTTTGTTTATCAAAAAATTAAAGTAAAAGGTATTTATTTTATTCCCTAAAATCATGTGGTGTATAATAGTTGTTTTGATTCTCAATAATGTTTTGGTTCTCATTGAATGCATATATATGTACTAATGTTTTGGGACCCTCAACACCCTGTTTGTGGAGTTCGTATATAATATATATATTTGTGGACACTCAAATTGTAAAAGTAAAATTGCACTAGTTTTAACGTTATTTTACTTATTTTTTGTGAAAATAACGTTAAAAGCTTTGAGTTGATGATTGGTCAGGCATCATGAGTCGGAGGTCTCACTATAGCAGCCTCTCTATTTCTACGGGATAGAGGTAAGGCTTATCTTCATCTTACCATCCTCAGACCCTACCTTTAGGTGTGATATACTGACTACAATGACGATGATGATGACTAGCTTATAAAGTTTAAAAAGTGTAATAAAATTATGTAATTTTATTAATTTTAATAAATTTATATTATTGAGAGAATTATATTACATAATACAATATAGAATTAGAGCATAACTACAATTTATAAATTTATAAATTTATAAAATTTTCTTTGTATACAACATTTGTTGTTTTGTTCTAAATTTTACCGTACTTAATACTTATTAGGTATCATTAACATAAAGTCATCTCTAGTTAGATGTGTGTAAACAAAGCAATCTTACATAGCGATCGTCCTTAATGTTTTTTATGATCATAACAAAACATACAACGAATAAAAAAAAATATTATATCCTATAAAAACATTTTAATCAAAAGTAATTATATTTAATCATGATCGACTTCAACTTTTTTTTTTTTTTTTATGTTCATAACAAAACATACAAAGAATAAAAGAAAAAAATACAATATCCTATAAAATCACTTTAATAAAAAATAATTATATTCTAAAAGTGATGGTAGTTTGTCTAATATTTTATGGCAAATACCACAAAAAATCAATATACTTTCATGTTTTTCTCAAAAAGTTTCTCAACAATTTTTTGAATATTAAAGTCTCTCCACATATTGGTTTTGAACAAAATTGTACACATTTTAGAAAAATCAAATCGTAAATGCACACATGGTTTCTTTGTTTTACGTATTCATATTAAAATGATTTACTTGATAAAAACTTATACATGTGTAGAACAAAGTTTTGAAAAAAGCTGTGCACCATTCTAAATTGATTTACTGTTAAAAACTTAAGCTTGACGATCTACTTGAATTAAATTTGATAAATCCAAATTCTAAATAAGTATCTATCCAACTGAAAATTCGTAATAAAATTGATTACTGAAATCAGTATCTCTTGGATAAACCATACCAACTTGTTTGATAAAAAAATCACTATGCAACAATTTGACACCTTCATCAATTTTTAGTACAATGTTATTTTGAAAACTGATAAATAAATATGCATTATTTATATGAAATCGAATAAATTAACTGCATTACGTGATCAGTACACAATGATAGCGCTTTTGATGTTCTACAAATTTTAAGGAGCCATATTAAATCGATTTTTTAAAAGTGATATTAAAATCAATACGTCAATGAACTTTAGAGCATTCACATCAAAAATCTTCTTTTTTATCTCTATAATTCACAAAAATTACTACATTTTCTCTTTTCAATTCAATTAAATAATAACTTTTATACTTTTTTCACTATTTTTCTCTCTCATATACAATTAAAAAATATTTTTTTTCCCTTCTCTATTCAATTAAATAATATTTTTTATATCTTTATCATTACATTTTTCTCTCTCTAAATTACTTTGATGAACAGTGTTTATATATATTTAGTAGTTTCATCAGTTTCTCTATATCTTTCTACTCACAACCACTATTATACTAACTCTGTAATATAAAGATTTCACTCACATAAATTATACATAACCAAATATGAATGCTCTTACAAATGGTTTCTACTTGCATTTATCTAAAACCTGCAAAACAAATTTCAAAACTAACATGTGGAGACTTTAATTGTTTAGGGACTTTTATGAGAAAAACATAAAAGTATATTGGTTTTTTGTGATATTTAACCAATTTGTATTTATATGATTACATATAATTAAGTTTGAAATTATAAGAAAGAAACCACTAATATTTTTTTTCAAAAATCTTTTGAAAATATCTACGAACCATAATTAATAATTAATATCCACATTATCCAAAACCAAATTTAATTTAATTTTTTCTTAATTTTTAATTTTAGATTTAAAATACTTTTCAAAATAAGAACATGACACTTGGTATTTTTTTGAAATGAATTATTCTAGATTCGGTTTCACAGAAAATTAATTTTCGTCTAGCAAACATAACAAGTTGAATCCGGGAATATAATATGTGTTCTGTTAACACGTATTCCTCACCGAGAATTGGGGATGAATTTATGACAAGGTGTCTTTTTTTTTTTTTTTTTTGGTTAATTCATAGTGCTTCTTAGATCATGCGTAGTGGTTTGGAAGTAGAGAAGGGGTGAGTTATGACGCGTCAGTGCCACGCAGGACAGAGAAGATGTGATGGAAAATGGGTGTAGTGGTGAGTGGTGGAGAAAGAAAATGTATTGATTATTTTAATGATTGATTTTAATTTTAATTCTTTTAATTTATATTATTATTAAAAGTAAAAAAACATTTATAAAAAAATAAAATCATACATAAATAATAAAAAGTTACAAGATTTAAAAAATAAAAAACAACACATTAATAAAAATACTAAATATAAAATCTATTTTGAATATTTGGCACGAATCCTAGCCTTCTCTTCCTCGGTAAGTTCGCGGTCGATGCCGGTTAAGTGGTCGATGTTAACCATAAGTGTTCGCATGCCAACCGCACGTTGTCGTTCTTTTTTCATCTCAACTCTTGATTGGGCCTATAGCGTTAAATTGACTGAGTTGTTGGGCGATTGTAGATATACTATCGGTATCCTTCGACATGTTTGAAGAAGAATGTCGTTTTCCTTTGGCTTTGGCTTTAGCCTTGTCTCTACCGGTTGGACGAACGGGCTCGTCATCTTGCATCTCCAAG
>WOUH02061202.1:0-10636 GCA_009936405.2 Stevia rebaudiana
ACGGTGCCTATGGCTCTAGTATGGCACAAAGCCTCTGGAAACGCTGAGATTATGTGGTGCAATACAGTGGGAATGGGGGTACAATACGCCTTAAGGTGGCTGTATATAGTGGGTTAGGACTTGGGATAAGTAATACGGTGGCCATGTGCTGATGTTGACTTTTTTTTTTGTTCTCTACATTTTTTTCCATTCTTCTCTTACAACTTACACATAATTACAATCTAACCCTTGGATTTAATTTCCAATTTCTATTTGGTCCCCACTCTTAGATGCGCAAAGGTAAGTAGCCTAGTGTTATCATAGATAAGCATAGGTGTTGTGGTGGTTGTGTCACTAAGGTCATGAAGTACGTGTGGAACTAAAGATACTTCTGCAACAACATTTGCTAGACCTTTGTACTCGACTCCCGTTTTGGATCTAGAGATGGATTTTTGGCGTGATGATTGTTAAGAGATAAAGTTGGAGCGATGATACAATATTTAAGCAATGGTTGACCGCTTACTAGTGGATACTCCTCCCAATTGATATCAAGAAAGAGGTCAAGGGACGAGCAACGGTTTAAAAATGACCCAAAGTGAATGGTACCTTTGAGGTACCAGAGAACACGTTTTAAGGCTTACCAGTGGAGTTGTGAAGGCGAGCGCATGAACTCGGAGAGTTTGTTGATAACAAAGAAAACAACAGGACGAGTGAAATGCAAGATAATGAAGAGAGCCCACAAATTTGTAATATTGATTTGGAACGGTGAAAGGTGAACCATTTGACACCGAAGAGATGAAGGGTGTTGCGATCTCTTTCACATCCTCCATATGAAACTGAGTCAAATTGTCTTAGATGTGTCAATATAGAGTGAGAAAGAGATCGGTGGAAGTGGGAATTACCTTAATTCCGAGGATGTAATGAAGTGGAACAATGTCTTTGATAGAGAACTAAGTCGATTTATTACATCTTTTAGTTATCATCTTTTGAAAACGATTTATTATATCTTCGATCAAAACATTACGCAATAACTCCTTTTGATGTAATAAATGAAAGAATCATTCATATAATCATCACCCATACGAGTACTTTATTCCGTCTTCACATGCTTCATTAACTAGATCATCTTTCAACACTTGTCTTTGCAACCAATAAAACTAAGAGATATGCAATATGTTTCATTTATTCCACCATCAATTCAACAAGATTAGAAACACCATTTAAGTTGACAAATCTTTCATCAACTTTCATATGATCAAGATAGGCAAATAGTTCAAAGTCAAGTCTGTTTCATATGAATACATCTGGTCAACCTTATTATCTTTGGTATATTAAATTATTAAATTATTGAAAAATGGAACAGACTCAAAGCACATATATATAAGCAATTCAGAGGTTACCTCAAAGCACACACACATATAAGCAATTCAGAGGTTACCTCATATAAGCGGTGTTCAAGCCATTGAATATGAATATCTATCACCTTGCTGTAACACGAACACTCATAATATCTACCTCATTGATCGTTTTTATTTTGGAAGAGTCGAGTTTAAAAAAAAAGAATCGATGTCCAAAACTCTAAAGGGTCAGTAGAAGAATGGCAGTATACATTACACAAAAAATAAAAAATTGCGGGGTCGGTTAACACCCCTTAGGAATATAGTCGGTCTGGTCCGTCTCTATCTTTTTTTGACTGTCACTTTTACTTCATAGTTTTTCCACTTTCAAGGTTGACTGCACTAATCATTGCTTGATGCTATTAAATATGGTTTAAGTGCTATTAAATATGGTTTAAGACTTTAAGCTCTTTTGACTTTTGAGCCTATATAAATTTAGGTTATAGATTGATGAAGTTGATAGAGGACTACATTTAATTTTTATTTTTTAGAACGAGGGTTGGTGCAACGAAAAGATCATTGTTCTTAGAGTGCAATGACCGAGTTTCAAAACCTTAGCCTTACACTCATATGTGTATTTTTCAGTGGCATTTGTAAGGCTTCCCCGATACTAAGAATGTAGCAGAGGCTCCATCCAACCCTCCTGAATAATACACCTATTTCCTCTTTATCAAAAGTAGTTATTATGTTGATTTCTTGAAAGCCCTATGACACACGTTGTTTCGAATTGAGCATAAGATCATTTTATCAACCAGCCATCATCTACGAAGGTGACTCCAGAGATGACATCGTTGATATTATCACCCATATGAAATTCGTTGAAGGGAGTAATTTAGACATCAACAAAGTACAATGAACCAAAATGATAAAATTACACGCATGAATTAATGCAATGGCAGGGGTTCATATGAACTCTGTATTTAATTAAACTGTTTAAACAACTAACAAAATAAATTAACTACACAAAACTAAAAATCAAGTCGACCCCAAGCAGATGTTGATTGTTGAGCTCTAAAATTACTCTTTTTTCTTTTTAAACGGCTAAATCACACATTATCTAAACCTACTCTTGAAATCACATTTTACACCAATGTCCACCACGGGGCTACAAACTTACTACAAGCCTCAACCTGGCAAACCCATAACAAAAGATTGTTGTAGAAAATTGTCAAATGATAGAAGAAAACGTTTAGCTGCTGAGAAGATAGATTGCACAAACTCTCGAAAAATATTATGTATCTGGCTGACATATTAAGTTGATACTGTTGTTATTGCCGACAGCATATTTCAAATCAACATCATTTGCAATTAGTATCAAATCATTCTCTTCATCCACGAATTTAAGACGGATTTCACCTTCTAGCTTGAAGATAATTGCCACTTGGATTTTTAGATTTGAAAGTCCCGATGATATAAGAAACTGAACAATTTGCGTATCATTAATAAATGTTATAGTTGATGTCACCATTTTGGTGGCGGATGAATCCAGCGACTCTGAATATAATGTATACATTAGATTCATGAAATTGTCATTCATGCATTCCGAGAATGTTTGACTAACATCAGAGTACATGTTTACATACAGATCTGTAAGTAAAGATGATGTACCACCCAGTTAATTCCAGAACCTACCGGAATGTTGTGCTTCAATGTTTGCACCAAGTGGTGTACCTGCCCGAGGTCTTTAATATCTCGCGGTAGGAAAAACTCCAACACGTAGTCGTCATTGGTTTCAACACTATGCAAGAAGATGGCAAAGCAACCGGTCAAACCGTTCATGCGTGCATAGTGGACCAAAGGGTAGTCTTCGTCACCGAGTCTGGTTACATCTTCACAAAAGCATGAACCGCGGGTTAACAACGCCTTGCCAACAAGTCCACGCGACTTGTCCAGGTGTCCCTCTTTACATGCTTCCCTGAAATACCATATACCCACGTCTCTTGTATGAAAAGGTAGAGCGGTTGTGGACATCAACACATCTGGTGTCAAAACTACTACAACTATTTTTGATAACTTTTTCATGGGCAACAAAACTAGAGTGTTGCGACATCGCCCATGTTTGAGCAAGAGGTAAATTGTGAATCGCACACACTGTTTTCAGAATATTGTAGATTTTGTTTAAATCATTTTGCCTGCGTTCATTAGGAACCATGTTTGAGTAGTGTTGTTCTTATTTTGTTTTATAACATGTTACATGGTAATAAGAAGTTATGCATTCAGTGAATAAATAATTTGTTGCACTTATTGTCTTTATCTATTTTACAATTGACGATGTTCTAATAAGAAGTTATGCAAATTCGGTGTTCGCTGCCGATGTTAAAGTTTGGCATTTATGTTAAAGTTTTTTCCTTAACTGTTTCAATTCGGTGTGTATCATATTGTTGCCTACCAACCTCTATATATATTGAATGATATTTATTTACGTAGATTATATAACAAACATGTAATTAGTGGGTCGTTTAACTGTCAATAACAACTTTTGACCTTCATCTAGAGGCAGGTTTCGATATTTTGTTGTTGGACAGCTCAATGCAGGTTATCATTGGTTTAATATTCATTTATAGCTTCTAATATGTATGTATAGGACTTTTTGATCACCACTTTTGACAACACCTGCAACACCTTTTGTGTATATGAAAACAATAGTTGCAACCGTTAAATAACCTTAACAAGAATCACATTTTATAATATGTTTGCTTACTATATACAATTATGCAAACTAATGTAAACATTTTGTAATATCTTTACTCGGTATCTATGGTTATGGAAACCTCATAAACAATAGTCATCACCACATAAAGCCGGCGCAACGCACGGCGCAGGATTTCCCTAGTTCTCTTTGTTTTTAAACAACCAGTCAAGACGAACCGTTTAAAAAAAACGTTATTTTCTTTTTATGGTAAAGATAACTTTCCGCCGACAACTAGATCAGCAAGAATTGATAATACTCGTAACCCGAATTGAAGGTTAATAACAAGTCACATGAGTGCTTTCTTTTAGTGACTATGCTGATCAATCTCCAATATAACCAAAATGATCTCACTCAAGAACAAACTAGTTGATCATACTGTTGAAACTAAATGCTATTTCGAAAGAACTTACTCTAGGCCAAACCAAGTCAGAGAGAAAGTGAGATGGTGCACTAAACAAAACGCATTCGTAAGGGAACCTAATCCCTAAAATTTTACAGTTTCCAAATAATTAACAATGTGTTTGACTACCTAATTCTTGAATCCGTTTAAACATAATTTCAAGTTGGAGCAAAACACACCATCTTCCATGATATGATTAACACAAAATTCCATGTAACTCAAAACACCCAAATCTTGATGTCAAGTCTTGCGTGATAACTGCAAACAATCAGAGGCTCCCTTCCCTTTTAACATTCATTTTTCGATTTGAAGAGCTATTTGAATATCAGATTTACATAAGGATGGCTATCGACATGGCATAGAGGATTTGGATATATGAATAAGCGATGAACAGATGATTTGGGGTGGGGTAATTTGGGTATTTCGTTATAAATGGGAATAGGGTACTTTTCAAATACGAAGAGCTCTTAGGGTATGAAGGGCTATGATAACGACATGTGACAGGAAATAATTTTTAAAAGAGTGGTACATTGGTAATAGCGCTCAGTGCACAAAAAAATTTAATTTAAAAAAATAAATTAAATAAAGGTTATTAAAAAGAATTATAAAAATATAAATAAAAAATTATAAAAAGAATTATAAAAAAAGCTAATTTTTTTAAAAAATTATTTAAAAATAAAATTTTATTTTTAAAGTGAACTGGACCGATATGCATCATTGTGTTTTTGATATGCATCATTGTGTTTTTCGAACTTTTCATTATGTTATACGATGTGTGTACGTTTTGTGTGTTTTTGTGTCTTGATTTGTGTTTCACGATTATTATTGTGTTATACGATTGTGACGATATTACCCCTTAACGTCTTTTCAAAGGGCTATGATAACGACATGTGACATGAGAGAATTTTTAAAAGATGGTACATTGGTAATAGTGCTCAGTGCGCCAAAAAAAATTAATTTAAAAAAATAATAAAAATTAAATAAAGGTTATTAAAAAAAATTATAAAAACATAAATAAAAAAATTATAAAAAAGAATTATAAAAAAATTATAGAAAAAGCTAATTTTTTTTAAGTGAACTGAACCGATATGCATTATTGTGTTTTTTATATGCATCATTGTGTTTTTCGAACTTTTCATTATGTTATACGATGTGTGTACGTTTTGTATGTTTTTGTGTCTTGATTTGTGTTTCACGATTATCATTGTGTTATACGATTGTGACGATATTACCCCTTAACGTCTTTTCAAAGTTCTGAATAATTACAAAAATGACACCGCATTTTTTCTGGTCGTTAATCAAGAAATCCAATTGATGGAATGACTCATTACCCTTCCTAACCTAACAATCCTCCTTACTATAATCCTACCCAATGGGGATATATGTAATTTTGTTTTAAATTTGGGGAATCCGCTAAAAACAATAGGAACAAATCTCGGTCTTTCATTTGTTTAATCAATGGCTAAGATTTAAGGGAATTCAAATGCATGTGGAAAAAAAAAAGAAAATGGCAATGATGGAAACCCACTTGTTTGACTTTTTAAATTTTCCCCCACTTTCTTTTAAAGAATCATAACTTTTTAATACGGAATTATTTTTTTATAAAAATTGTACCATAAAAATAAACGTTTTTTTTCTCTTTAATTTGAGTACCATAGTGATATATTTTTTTTAAACATAGAAAAATATAGTACAAAAGAATATACATGCATACTAAATTTTTTGAAAATACAGTACATGCATATCTATTGTTTTAAACATACAATACATGTGTAGATCTAGTTGTTTTAAGAATACAGTACATGTATATTTTGTTTTGTGATAATACAGCACATATAAATCTATTGTTTTGAAAATACAGTACATGTATATATAGTTTTTTGTACTATATTTTTTTGTACTAGATTATTTTGTAATATATCACCATAATAGATTTTTTTAAGTTTAAAAAAAGAATATCACAATGGTACTCAAATTAAAGAAGAATAAACGCTTGTTTTTAAGGTGCATTTTTTATAAAAAAAATAATATCTTAAAACAAAGTTATCAATGTTTAAAGAAGGTGAGGGGAAAGTTCAAAAAAGTCAACAAATGGGTTTTTACATGAATGTCCTTTCCCATTGTTTTCTACACTAAGCAAATGGATGACCATGATTTGTTCCTATTGATTTTAAGTAAGATATTCTTCCTATCTGATCGTTCCTCTATATGTAATTATGAGAGCTTAGCAAGAGTATATATGATAATATCCATTTTCTATTTGATCTTCCCCTACCACTTACATATGAAATTTTCACACGTCTGACTTGCCTGACACGTGACAATTACCTTATTTTCACATCCCATAATATGAGTTTACCTTCCTTATAACTTTACCAAACCCCCCTGGGAACGCGAAACAAGGGTGCCTTAGTGGATGAGCTTAGCCAAACATTAAATAGACTAGACACAAGAAAGACCATTTTCCATGTAGCGTGGTTTAAACTAACTAAATATTAACCCACTACTTTTATTATTGCAACATTATTACACACGTTTATTGACTCCACAACACCATATAAAACACTGCAATACATGACTCCAGCTATCCATACATACCCATTTAATCTACCGCGATCCAACTCCATAACCAATATCCGTAACCCAACATTTAACCTAGAAGACTTGTTTTTAAGTTGGTAGGTGAACACTGGTACCCATTTGCCATCAAGGACTCCGAATCTGATGACATGGAATTGTCATTGAGGTGGTCCGTATTTAGAGAGGTGGTCCAACAACCTCTATCATTGAGGTGTCACGCGGTTCAAGTCCGGAGCCTTCTTGGAGTATTGTGCTTTAAAGTTTGAACCAAGTTCAGCAAGTACTCCGGATTTCATTTAAATCACTTTGCTTGTGTTCCTTAAGAACTTGAACCTGTACATACAAGATATTTCACACCATAAGAGTTCCAAAGAAAACTAGAACTAAAATATTTAATCTGAGTACTAAAATATAAGATTAATTAAAGCAATGCAGTCGCATATGGGTTCATCAAACTCAAGTTCAGGTTTTTGGTTTCCACAATGTATTGACCATACCAAACTTACAAGGGAAAATCACAAAAATGAACATGGTGATAAAATATTTACCAAAATGACCATGAGGCTCCAAGAGTGCCTGATGGCTCGAATCTGACAAAATTTTGCCAAGGGAACCGGTCGAATTCAGGGTTGTCTTATGGATGGAATCTGACATAATGCTTACCTGATGGCTGAAATACGGTAGAATGTTTGCCTGATGATTGGAATCCAGCAAAATGCTTGCTCGATGGATGGAATCGGGCACCCCAGCCGGCGGTTCCCTTGGTAAAAAAATTGCCTAATTCCAGCCATCAGGCACCGGTGGCTCCAAGAGGAGCCAATGCACGGTCATTTTGGTAAATATTTGGTCAAATTGGTCATTTTGGTAAATATTTGGTCAAGTTGGTCATTTTGATGATTTTCCCAACTTACTATACACATGATACATGATTAATAGCATCAAATCGTTCATACATCCAAAATTAAAGCACTTCATACGTAAATTATATTACTCCATACATCCAAAAAACAATCAAAATACCATGTCTAGACCTTATTCCCAAATGACCATATTAAAAGGAAAGTTTTAAATGACCATAAGAAAATGACTAATTAAGCATAACAAAAAAAAGCAACCAAACTACCACAATAAGTGACCAAATTGACAAACATTCCTCTTGTTTTTCTTCTTTTGTTGAACAACTAACTCTCACACGATCCAAACCTACTCCTAAATATAATTTACACCACCATCCACCATGGAAGTAGAAACCTTAACCTCACAAACCCACTACACATAACCCACCAACTTTAAGAGTGTTTTAAAAAAATGTCAAATGATATAAGAAAAGGTTTGTTACTGTAAGCTGTTGATATATTCAAAAGTATTATATACCTGGGGCCTGACAGATTAAGTTGATACTGTTGTAACTATCTGCAGTACCCAAAGCAGATTTCAAATCATCATCGACTGCAATCAGTATTTCATCATTCTCTTCGTCCATGTATTTTAGACGGATTTCACCTTCTAGCTCAAAGATACTTGCCACTTGGATTTTCAGATCTGAAAGTCTCGATGACATAGGAAACTGGACAATTTGCGTTTCATCAGCAAATCTTATCGTTGCTGTCACCGTCTTGGTGGCTGATGAATCCATCGACTCTGAATCAGATGTATACATTATATTCATCGAATTGTCATCGATGCAATCCGAGAATGTTTGGCTAACATCAGAGTACACGTTTGTGTACATATCTGTAAGTATAGATGATGTGTCACCCAGTTCAAATCCAGAACCTACCGGAACGTTCTGCTTCAAACTTTGGACCAAGTGGCGTACCTGCCCGATGTCTATGATATCTCGCGGTAGGAAAAACTCCAGCACGTAGTCATCACCGGATTCAACGCTATGCAAGAAGATTGCAAAGCAACCGGTCAAACCATTCATGCGTGCATCATGGACCAAAGGGTACTCTTGTTCACTGAGTTTGGTTACGTCTTCAGAAAAGCATGAACAGCGTGTTAACAACGCTTTGCCAACAAGTCCACGCGACTTGTCCAGGTGTCGTTCTCTGCACGCTTTTAAAAAAGGCCACATGTCCAAGTCTTTAACATTAAACGGTAGATTAGCTGTTGTGGACATGCAGACTTTCCCGGCACATCTGGTGTCGAAACTACTACAACTTTTTATGATAACTTTTTCATGGGCAACAAAACTAGAGTGTTGCGACACCGCCCATGTTTGAGCAAGAGGTAAATTGTGGATTTCACACAATATTTTCAGAATATTGTAGATTTTGTTTAAATCATTTTGCCTGCGTTCATTAGGAACCTGTACATAAACAAATCTAACAGCGTAAGCATTCCAATGCAAAAGAAGGATCACTACTTTTTGAAAAAAAAAGTTCAAGTACTAGATAACAACTTACATTTTGGGCGGGAAAATCATATACTTGTGGACTTATAAGATTAACCGTCTGCAATATGACAACAATTTGGAAACGAAGTGTTATGTAAGGAAGCATAAACTGCTATACAACAGAAAAGTAAATTCAACAAGAATAAAACCAACTAAAAAAGTGCGAAAAGTGCGACAAAACACAGATGAGTTGAAATAATATACACAACAATCAAATTTGAGAGGAGAGATGGAAACCTGAAGTGCATCACGAATCTTTTGAACCTCATAAGCAAAATCTGTATATCCTGAAGACATCAAGACCTCAAGCACACCAACACATAAACTTGTAGTTGGATCAAAAACAGGTAACCCCAGATATCCATGGAGATTGGAACGATTCGCACACTCTTGTTGTGGAAATTGTTTCAGAGTGTAATGGTGGTTTATATCAGTACTCCACTCTGCCAATCCTTGTTTGAATACTCGTGTTACAGGACTACGATCATCTTCTCCATGATCATTATCCAGAAGATAAGAGTTGTGCTCAGAATCCCGCCGGTATGTATAAAGCCTTTGATCAGTTACCCCAAAACCAAACGGTTGATCCTTGGTTGTAAGTAATTGGTGCTTCCCAATCACATGAGGTGACCAAAACTGAACAATAACATATTGGTCGCGGAAAGTTAAGAGCTTTAGTGCAGCTGCTATCTTAACTTGAATTGGGTCAATTCTCTCAGCTTCAAACTTCATAACTTGTATCTTCTCATGACCAATTTTGTCAGCTACCAGCTCCAAACCTATAGTTTAGACAATCCATATCAGTAGCGGGTAAAAGGTTCAAACTTTCAAAGTAGTGTAATCCAAGATTCAGGGAAAGAGGGGCAAAACTGTCAAGTTACTGATGTCATTTGGCATATATATAGGGCATGGATGAGATATATAGGGCATGGATGAGGTGAAAACCCAATTGAGTTGAAAAAACCCAAGAAACCCGATTTTAACATACGTAACAACGCTTTTTTGGAAAAAAAAATTCATAAATTCTACATTCAATTTTATGACTTTTGATAAAAAAAAAAATCAAAAAAGCTCCGAGTAGATTTTTCTAAAAAAATTTTTTTTACAAGATTTATGAGATTTAACATATGCTACATGTTATGTTACATATGTTAAATGTGCTGAAACATAAATAGACGTGAATTTTTGTT
>WOUH02061213.1:0-10635 GCA_009936405.2 Stevia rebaudiana
TGCTAGTAACAATTTCCCCAGTTGGGATTATTGTGGGCCAATAGGGCAAAGTTGGGATTATTAAAATCCAATTTGCCTTTAATTTTTGTACCCTCTAGCCTCCTTTGTACAATAAAAGAACTTGAAATTTAACAATAAAAATCTACTAATGCTCTTATAATAAATCACTTAGGACAAATAAAATTGCTTTATAATCGTCAGCGCATTCAACATGGAAGAAGAATCATGTGTCACATTATCATATTAAACAAGCATTAGATAATGAAATTTTAAGAGGAATGAGACAAAAATCACATTATGAGTGCTTATCAAATTGAACTAAAAAACATATAATGATTGTTATAACACGTTGAACATAGTTTATTGTGCTCTATAAACAGATTACAAACATCAAACAAATTAAACAAAAAATGAGCTTAATCAGACTAAATATAACAACATAATTTCAAAGCAGCAACAAATCTTAACGAAAAACATAAAAGAGAATAGATCAAAGTGACAATGGTTTATAATTAATACGTAATCCCAACAATGAAATAATTAATCAAGTAACAAGCAAAATCAACCCTAAATCAAAATAAAATCAGCTCAATAATTACAAACGAAATCAACCCTAAATTAAATCAAAATCAGCTTGATAAATTAAATAACTAGTGATGTGTGTGATCATGGTGTGAATATCAAGTAATAAAATCTATAAGAAACGAGCAAGCAAACACACAACTACGGCAAGTGTACCGGTCGAGTTGCAGTGTGAGTAGAAAGACCGAGTGCCGTCCAAGGACTCAATGGACAGAACCAAAGGCTCACTCATAATTAAGTAGGCTCATGCAACTTAGTAAACTAGGGGTAAAATGGTCTTTTAACAGCAAACAGTCAACAAAGTCAAACAAGCAGGCAAACAAGCAATCAAACAATGAATAGAGAAAAGAATAGCTACATAGGCTAGTATCATGCAATCATGCAAGTATTAATGGATCATGGGCTCAACAAGTGGTGATTTAGTTTCTCTATATTAGTTAACTAATGGCGTAAGAAAGCTATGTGGAATTATCCTCTCGGCCTAGACCATTATAACGAAGAATCCTATTAGATTAACTTATTAATGCCCAAAATCTATGAATTAAGTTTTCTCTCGGCCTAACCTATCCTGTAATCTAAGTATCTTCGCACCCGATTTTCTTCTCGCCCTAAACCGAGCACTAAGACTATAAAGAATCAACCAATTCACACTTTAATTGCTAAAGACTAGTCCAATTACCTTAGGTCATCCTCTCGGTCCACCCAGTTTAACCAAACCAACAGTAGACAACTAGTTCAATACCCTCTCGGTCTCAAGAACGCAAAACGCAACTTAAACTAACAAATTAGACAAGACATCAATGCAATTCATAGACAAACTACACCTAGACTTGAATTAGTTACCAATTACAATTACCTAACTGCTATGTGATTAATTAACCTATGTATTTTACCTTAATTACTACCAATTAACAGGTATCATAGTCCAAACACCATTATTAACTCATAAACATGCAATCAACATCATCTAGGCAACTATACACGAATTTAGCCAAGCATATTTATTGAATTAACATAAAATCATTCAAACATACTGTCAACATCGTTTAGAACAGAAAAGAAGTAGAATTGAAGTCAAACAAATCAAAACAAAGTATAACTATTATCTAAACAAACCGAATTAAGCTCCTAAATAGCTCCAAGCTTCCAACTTGATTGTTCCAGCCTCTACCTCGTCCAAAATCGTGCAAATTATCTTCTGGGATCGAACTCCAAAACCCTACCAATTGGTTTCAATTTACAGGTTCAAAATTAGGGTTTTGCCGATTTTATACTCTCCCGCGTACCGCGCGGAGGCTGATAGACGATCTGCGCTTACCACCTCAGACAAAATAGTCGGGGGGTCGAATTTCACTTTTTCGGGCGCATGCGATACGCGCAGAGTAGAGGGGTTTCTTGCGCGTATCACCTGGAACTGTTTTACCAGCTTTTTAACTTTAAACGTGTACGTTCGTCTCATTTCTTCTCGGATGCATGTTCCTTGTTTCTTTAAGCTCCAAATCATCGATTCTACTACGAACACCTGAGTATGAAGAATTTAAATACAAGCACGAAACGTAACTAAAACAATATAAAACTATACAAAACTATACAAAACTATATAAAATCGACTCAATATATAATGTAGAATGTAGTATGTTTTACAACACATCAATTAGCAAAATCAGTCCAATAAATAAAAAAAGCTAGCAAAATCAACCCCAAATTAGCCTTAATCCCGAGTTGTAATCAATGTGTAAGTTAGTGCAGTAAATCAAACAACTCAAACTAAAAACTAACCTTCGTCCTTCAATTTGGGAACAACGAATAGTGAGTCAGTGATGCTCAGTTTTAGGTGTGAATGTGTAATCAAAAGCTTGATTTGAGAAGTGAATATGTAATCAGATGCTTGATTAGCCGATTTGAGATGCCAAACAGTGATTGTAAATGGGATTAAAAGATTTTGATTTCTGAATGGCTCCATTTCCCCAAACAGCGTTTTGATCTCCAATCACTATCCAATTCACAAGTAGCTAGTAGTCTTCCCTAGTTCATCGAGTCCTTCAAAAAATAAAAGGTAGAAAATAGGCCTCCTGCTCGTCTATTCCTCCCACTTTACTTTTTTCTAGTTATCCCCTTTGCGGGCCTGTGCCTGCGCCCCACAAGTCTAAAAGCCCGACAACAAATCTGATTTTAAGCCCAACACAAGCCCAAATACTTAATGAATTTATAAAATAAACAGAGGCCCTTACTTTTTGGAGGCCTAAAGCCCTAGATTGGACGCTACTTGGTCCATTGGGCCGGCCCTGAGTAAACCTATAAATTGTCAGAATCATTCGGTATTATTGGATGTGTTCGTGTGTGAGATTTGCAATAGCAGAGAAATCGAAAGGATCTAATTGATCTTGATAATTTTTCATACACACATTACGAATATATATTGTAGGTCATTGGCGGCAGTTTCTGTCCCACAGTTATGTTGACGGAAATAACCGTTGCTGCAGTTGAGTTCTTCAATTGGACAGAAATACCCCTTCGACCTAACAACATAAATATTACATATTCTGTTCTAAAATATATACATATATACATATACACATATTAACCTACTAAATTATCTAACTTATATTGCTAATATCTTCCCCTAAATTAGATGAATTTGACTTGCTTCCATTTGATTGAATTGTTTACCTCTTCCATTGCATTTTTTACTTTGGTAAAGTCAAATTTCTTTTCTTCACAAGTCTTTTGGCAACATTCCAGTCACCTCCCATGTAGAGTGCATAATCTTCTTTTATGTTATAAGCGTTTTGCCTCATTGAACCTTCAGAAATCTTTGCTGCATAAGTGGTCTTTGATTCATCTAATGGAGTATACGAATTTTCATTATGTGTACAGCTTCCTTCTTCCATTAATTTCTTCATATTGAGGTAGTGTAGTCCAAAAGATCCAAATTGTGAGCATATAAAACACTAACCAAATCGTTGTCGTTGTAATCTAATCCAATGTCTTTGGTGATCACAACCCATAAATTAAATTTTGGGATTCGTTGGTGTCCTCCTTCTTTCATAATAACCACATATAATTCAAGCAAGTCTATCCTTTTTCCATTTACCAAAGAAGGTCCGGAAAACCACTAGGGGCTCATGTAGCCCATGTCGGATCATTCGTATTTTGGGCCGGAGCCATGAATCTATTTGAAGTGGCTCATTCCGTTTCAGAAAAGCCTATGTATGAACAAGGATTAATTTTACTTCCCCACCTAGCTACTCTAGGTTGGGGGGTAGGTTCCGGTGGGGAAGTTATAGATTCTTTTCCATACTTTGTATCTGGAGTACTTCATTTAATTTCCTCTGTAGTATTGGGCTTTGGCGGTATTTATCATGCACTTTTAGGACCTGAGATGCTTGAAGAATCTTTTCCATTCTTCGGTTATGTATGGAAAGATAGAAATAAAATGACCACAATTTTAGCTATGCACTTAATCTTTTTAAACAAGTCATAATGAAACTGGATCTCATTAAACTCGTTCACTTTGTCTAGCAGATTTATGCAATCATCAAAAGTATTGAATTTGATTGCTTCTATCTTTGATTCCATCCATTTTCGCATACTAGAATCTTGAGATTCTTTCAATTCTTCAAAGTAAGATTCAAGATAATAATTTTTGTATTGTTCATGAATAGATGAGTTTCCCAATGTTTGAATCAGAATATTTAACTTGTCTTCGTTAGTGGATTCCTTTTGTTCCACGTTAACATGATTTTCTTCGAACATGGCAGATAGAGAACATTTGTCTCCTCTTAATTTTATTACTGTAGGGTTATACCCCAAAACGGTCTGCTTAGGGCCCATAAAAAAACCATACCTAGGATTGGCCAAGGTAAGTGTCCGTCACGCAGGAATAAGCGGCCCAATGGAGGCGCCAACAAGCCCAAGATCGCTCAAATATAAGGCCCAACAAACGGCCAGATGCGAATGGGCCTCATTCTAGGCTTAAATCACAACCGTCAAAGCAAATCAAGGGCTCTGAAGACTTTCCCTTTCCGGAAAAATAGGAGCTCTCCCCCTATAAAAGCAAAAGGGACCCCTCCCAAAAAGTTAACGTCACATCAACTGACACTTGCAGTACTTTACATTTACTCACTCACCAATCAGAAACTTATTCTCACGCCGGAGGGTTATCACAAGGATAATCTCCTCCTTGTGGTGCCTTAACGGCGCTGTTCATTGTGCAGGTAGCCGTCAGCGGCGCAGGGAATCTCAAGATCCAGCAGATATCGAGCGCGTGGCCTGATCCATCGCTACTTGGGCTCAGCCGCGCCGATCCAGGTAGCGACATTGGCGCCATCCGTGGGACCCCTATAGTCTAATCCTCTTCGATCTAACCACGTGACTCGAACGAATGGATAGCAGCACTCAATCCTCCCCAACTTCGTTTTCCTTCTCCAGCTTCACCGATCCGACCCCCGCAACTACGCCTCCAACCGAAGACTCATCATCACTAATGCCATCCTTCACCTCCCTCACGTCGCACAATCTCAGCCTTGCGCCGAGCGATTCCAACCCCGCGCCCCATAACCCCAACCTCGCGCCAACAATCCCAATCCCGCGCCATTTTCTTCATTTTCATCACAAGGTTTCAGCCTATTCGCGCCACCTTTGTTTCATACACCACCACCCCTCACTGCCTCATCTAGTCCTCTGATCAATGAACAAGGGAGATACCTCCACCCTTTCTCTACTCCGGGAGGGGGAACTTACTACACGCCACCACACGCCACTGCCGGGGCCATGAACCAAAACGATTGGTTTACTGAGGGTCAAAAGAACATGAGGCAATGGGAAAGTATGATAAGGGAAGCGACGCTGAACGAGTTACGTGCGCGTTTAAGCTTTGAAAACAGCCCTAATACAAGGACAGTGGGGTGACCAAGTGGGGTGTTAAATGAACATGGTGAACAAAGGGTGGAGGATGACATGACAAGGCCATATCGACCTGCGGCACTAGTCGCACTATCCAAGTTTACTCCACGAATTGCGGAAGCAGAATTCTCAACCAAGGTAAAAATGCCAAACACAGTGGGCAAATACAACGGAATCGCTGACCCAGATGATCACCTTAACACCTTTTTTAGCGCGGGAGGGGTGGAGCACTGGACCATACCGATGTGGTGCCATATGTTCATACAAACACTGGTTGGGTCTGCCAGAATTTGGTTTGATAGCCTACCGACGGGTAGTATTGACAGCTTCGATGATTTGATTGAAAAATTCAAGAGACATTTTAGCCAACAGAGAAAACATGTAAACATACGATGTGAAGACGGTGAGTCAGTCGAGCAATTCATCGCTAGGTACAACCTTGAAAGTTTACAAATCGGAGGTGGCTCATCAGAAGATTTACGCGTGGTAGGCTTCGTCCACGGGGTAAGAGATAAGCATTTGTTGCGAAAGTTACACGGTGTTGAGGGTATGCCTTCAAACATGGAAGATTTGATGACCCTAGCAAAGTCATATGTTCAGCAAGAAAAATCAGTCGCAGCAAGTGAAGAGCGAGGAAAACGAAAAGAGGAGAAAAGCAGGAATGAATTTCAGTCATCGATGTTTAAGCCAGAGCGTCAGAACAGTCCTTACCAAACGGCAAGGCTGACGGACATGAGGGAATTTAGGGCGCCTCCAAAAAATGATCGTTACACGCCTTACTCGCTGTCCAGAAGGGAATCATCCGTATTTCGACTCGCGCCAACGACAGGGGATCCCACTACCCCGAGTTAACCAAAACACCAAGCGAAATTTTGAAAACGGAAAATCTGAAGCTAGAGGTGCCCCGACCCCCAAAAGACAATCCATCCCGTGATAAAACCAAGTCCTGTGACTATCACAAATTGCATGGCCATGAAACACACCATTGTTGGCTACTCAAGAAGCAAATAGAGGCAAATGTTAAAGAAGGAAAGTTGAACCACCTTAAGAAGAACCACGATGATCGAAAGGACAGAAGGGGCGAAAGGGGTCACCCAGTGGTGGCCATACACGAGATGCACATGATAAGAGAAAGATCCCTACCAATCCGAAGAGGTTGCAAAAGACATGACAATCATCTAGAGTCATGGATGTGCGCGCCAATTACTATGCCTCCCGCATGTGGTGATTACAACCTGGGTCCCTTGTCCATCACGGCCCTGGTCGGGCCATACCGAATGAGAAGAGCATTCATTGATACCGGCAGTTCCTCGAATATCATCTATGAGTAATGCTTTCGAAAAATGACCAAGGAAGACCGAGATCGTCTAGAGAGATCAGAAGCGCCAATAATGGGTTTCTCGGGAGAGACAATACAGCCACTGGGTCAAATCGACTTCCCAGTAACCTTAGCAGAAGGAAATAAACAAAGAACAGTGCTCTTAACCTTCCTGGTGGTACCGGCGGAATCACAGCACAACATAATCCTCGGAAGAACAGCGCTAGGCGTTCTAGGCGCATGGGTATCCACGGCCCAAGGGTTAATCATACTGCCTACCCCTAGGGGTTTAGCCACCATCAAGGTAGACGAACAGTGTGCCGCCAGTACCACTAAAGAAAAACTAACGACAGGCGTACCAACAGAATACGAAAAATGGATCATAGACCCCGCTTTTCCAGAACAAACGATTACGATTGGGAAAACTTTGTAGCCTTGGGTAGCTCATCATCTGAAGGAACTGTTTAAAGAAAATCAAGACATTTTCGCGTTCCAACACTCAGATATGACGGATGTGCCGCGAGATGTGGCTGAACACCGTTTGAAAATTCATCCCTCCAAAACACCTGTGGCGCAGAAGAAAAGAAGCATGGGGAATGAAAGAAAGGAGGCCATCAAAAAAGAGGTAAAAAAGTTGGTGGAAGCCGGGATTTTGAGAGAAACGCCTCACCAAACATGGGTCGCCAACCCGGTGATGGTTAAGAAATCGGATGGAACGTGGCGTATGTGCGTGGATTATAAGGATTTGAACAAAGCATGCCCTAAAGACTTCTATTCCTTGCCTGAGATCGATGACAAAGTGGATTCCCTCATGACCTTCCCATTCAAATGTTTCCTTGATGCTTATAAAGGTTATCACCAAGTGAAAATGGCGCGTGAAGACGAGAATAAACTGGCGTTTCACACAGACTTCGGGGTCTTCTGTTATACAAAGATGCCATTTGGGCTTAAGAATGCAGGCGCCACCTACCAGCGGATGATGGATAAGGTCTTTGAGGATCAGATTTGTAAAAATTTGGAAGTTTATGTAGACGATCTCGTTATCAAAAGCAGGAATGAGAGGATCATGTTAGCAGACATCGCCGAAACATTTGCAAGGTTAAGGAAGAACCAAATTAAACTCAATCCGACCAAATGCTCATTCTGGGTATAAGAAGGCAAGTTCTTGGGGGTTATCATCACAAACGAAGGTTTTCGCGCCAACCCAGAAAAAGTGGAGGCTATAACGAGAATGAAGTCGCCGACATCGATCAAGGAAGTTCAAACTCTCAACGGACGCCTCACTGCTATAAATAGATTTCTCTCAAAACACGCGGAGCGGTCATTGCCATTTTTTTGCAACCCTCAAGGGTTATGGCACCGAAAAAGGAAAATTTGAGTGGTCGGGAGAAGCTGAAATTGCGTTTCAGGAGATGAAGAAGTATTTAAGCCAGCTCCCGACGCTAACCTCCCCTTTACCTAAAGAGCCGTTACAGATGTATTTAGCAGCAGGGGAGGAAGCTGTTAACGCTGTTCTCATGGTGGAAAGGAAGGGAATCCAAACGCCGGTGTACTACGTCAGTAGGGTGTTATCTGTGCCAGAAATAAACTACACCATCACGGAAAAGTTAGTCCTCGCATTGGTCCACGCATCCCGTCGGCTCTAGATACTTTCAAGCCCATGACGTTCAGATCCTTACAGCTCACCCCTTACAGCAAGTTTTGAGAAAGCCAAAGTTTTCTGGAAGGCTTGCCAAATGGTCCATAGAATTGGGGGTTTTTGACTTAGAATTCAAACCCCAAAGTTCGGTAAAAGGGCAAGTATTGGCGGACTTTATCGCTGAAACACCAACTGTTCTAAGAGACGAACCGACGCCCTGGGTACTCTATACAGACGGGGCATCTTGCCGAGAGGGCGCGGGGATTGGCATCATCTTGATCAGCCCCGATGGGAAAGAAATTGCACAATCTTTGAAACTCAATTTTAAAACATCCAACAATGAAACTGAGTACGAAGCAATCGTTGCGGGTCTACAACTGGCAAAACGTGAAGGGGCCCAAAATGTGAAGGCACATGTTGACTCACTCCTAGTGGCCAACCAGATCAATGGGGGTGTATGAAGCAAGAGAGTCGAGTATGAATGCGTATCGGGGGATATGTCAAAACCTAATTCAAAAGTTTCAAAAAGTCAAGGTGTTACACGTTCCTCGAAGTCAAAATAAGAAGGCAGATGCGCTAAGTAAATTAGCATATAGTTTTGAGGATCCAGTGTTGCGAATATCTGTCGAAGAAAGAAATACCCCAGTAACCGCCATGCACGAAGTGAACCTCGCAGACACGGGTGATGACTGGCGTAGCCCCATCGTCGAATACCTCGAAAATGGGACCCTCCCCAACGACAGGGGGCAGCGCACAAGCTATGATGCAAATCCCTCCAGTACCAGTTGAAGGAGGGAATACTGTTCCGAAGAACCTTTTTGGGTCCTCTATTGCAATGTGTAGACAAAGAAGAGGCCAGCTACCTGGTCCATGAAGTCCATGAGGGAATATGCAGAATACACGCGGGGCCAAGAAGCGTGGTCGCCAAATTGATGAATGCCGGATTTTATTGGCCGGGAATGCATACGATGGCAGTTGATGAAATAAAGAAATGTAAGGCATGTCAACTACACACGCCAAACACTTGGCTCCCGAAGAATGAGCTAATCTCGGTGTCGGCAGCATGGCCATTTCAAAAGTGGGCCTTGGACATAGTCGGTCCTTTTCCCGAGGCAGCCGGGAAAGTAAAATTCTTAATCGTGGCGATTGACTACTTCACAAAATGGGTGGAGGCCAAACCCTTAGCATCCATTCAGACGGTGTAGGTCAAAAAGTTTTTGTGGGAGCACATTGTTTGTCGTTTTGGACTCCCGAGATACCTAGTCAGCGATAATGGCACACAGTTTGCAGACAAAAAGTTGAAAGAATGGTGTGAGGAGCTTCAGATAACACAGATCTTTACCTCTGTCGCGCACCCACAAGGGAATGGCCAGGTGGAACGAGCGAACGAGAGTTTACTCATCGGGATAAAAAAAAGGTTGAACGAGAAAGGATCCTCCTAGGTCGAAGAGGTACTAAGCGTCTTGTGGGCCTATAGAACAATGGCAAGGGCTGGCATGCAGGAGACCCCTTTCAGCCTCACCGATGGGTTAGAAGCTGTAATCCCGGCCGAAATAGGCATCCCTTCCCAAAGGATTTTGGTGACCGGCCTTGTTGACAACGATGAGTTGTTAAGAGAAAATCTGGATTTATTAAAAGAGCGCCGAGAGAATGCCGCCACAAGGCAAACGCGATACAAGGAGAAAATGAAAGAAACTTACGACAAACGGGTTCTAGAGATCGTGTTTAAAAAGGGGGACTATGTCCTACGAAGTAATGAAGCTAGTCGAGCTGAGAAAGGAGGCAAATTGGGTCCCAACTGGGAAGGGCCATAACTGATTAATGAGGTCCTGGGTAAGGGCGCATACAAGTTGGCACTGCTAGATGGTAAAGAAGTACCCCGAACCTGGAACGTATCTCAGTTAAGAAATGCTATATGTAAACACTTGTATTCAAATGTTTATCTAACGAATGAATGAAAAGGAGAAGGCGTTGAAGTTTCAACCAAAGTCAAACAAGCCCTCAAAAGGATTAATCAAAGGAATTTAAAACAATTCCTTGGATCAACAATAGGGGCGCGCGGGCTCAAACACCCGCCCCCCCATGCGTGCATGGCGCGCGCGATAAGCAAAGCCCTCAAAAGGCTAAATCCAAGGAATTTAAAACAATTCCATGGATCAACAATAGGGGCGCGCGGGCTCAAACACTCCCC
>WOUH02061224.1:0-10634 GCA_009936405.2 Stevia rebaudiana
TGATTGTATTGTGATATCATCATCATTGAAATAGAAAGCTTCGATCATCAATAGCTTAGTTTTCTGTTTCTTCAATAATCATCTTTCATTTTTAGATGCACTATCTTTGAATTGCTACCGTAGTACTTTGCATTTTGGATCTTTCATCTTCAAATTGTTACTAACATTCTAGCTTGGATTTATTTGTTAATGATTTATCACTTTATTGGTTGTGGTTTTCTAACTTAGTAACTTCGATTTGTTTTTTTAGAAATTATGCCTCATAAACAACTATCCACTGTCAAGAACGTAAAATGAGGAAACAAGATGAAAAAATGACAAAATCTCTAGCTAGTGTTTTATAAAAGTTTATGTATAGATTGCAAAGAGGTGATAAAAAAATTTGCAACCAGGAATGCTAGGCGCGCTTCACAAATCATGGATTATCTATTAGTCTATTACGGTATATCACTCTAATACTTTGATGTTTGCTATGTTTATTGCTATAACTTTAATCGTCGTTTTAAAAATTAGTTTATATAATTGATAATTCGTTCGGCCCTAGGGTATTTTTTTTATCTTGTCCAGAACACTTAAACCTCATGACCGGCCGTACTACTTACAACAATATAATAGAGCCAATTCTTCAAGTTGTATGTTGATCCATGTGGAATTAATGCTCAAAGCCTGTAGTAAGATTAGTTTCAACAACATATCCCGTCAGCTTCAAAGGCACTAGGAGATAAAATACCATTCGTCTTCTATTATTTTTTATCTCTAAGTTTGCTAGATGACGAAGTACGTTCATATCGGACCAATAAGGGTTACGTTACAAGGGTAAAAATAACCTTAACATGGTCCAGGGCACATATAAAAAACAAACCTCCATACCTTTTACATGGTCCGACACATATCGATCTACGAACCAGATCTTTACTAGATCTGACACGCACGTATAATCACAAGCCTAAATCAAACCATCACATGGCCCGGAACACGGCAAGAGAAACCTCAAAGTACAAACCGTTGATGCCAAACAACAAAAGGCGATTACCCAAAATGGACTGACTTCCGTCGGTCCAGAATAGTGTTTTGGATTTTGAACCACCCCAATTTAGAAAGAGCAATAAAAGAAATGTTGTACATAATTTGAGCTGTATAAATACCCGTCAACCACTTGGTTTGAAGACATTCAATTATCTACCATTCCTTACCTTCAATATACACATACTTTTCCTCACACTCGAGCTTGGTCACAACAACATCCCTAGTTTTATGTGGCGAGGCTAGAACACTTGTTTCCTTGTGTAGGTTAGAAGATTATTTGTCCCATCATCAATCAAGACTTCACCTCGTGTAGTTTGGTGTATTTTAAGGACAATCCTTCCTCACTGTTTAGTGGTCCGTCTGTCTAGAGATCCCCGATTTTACATTGACGTCCTCCCCGATTTTCTTTTGAATAAAATTATCTTTGTCGTTTGAAAAGATATGGGAAATTACATCTTTAGTTTTCACTTATTATTCATATGTCACAATATTCTTGCTTGGAGTCGATAGATATTAAATATATGTTAAAAAAAAATCATTGGAAATGAAAATAAAACCAACCCTTCTCCTCACGACCTCATTGTGGATTTGTGGGTTGACCTCTCCGGCGCGAGACACCGCACATCTTCAAAACTAGTCACAAATATTTGCCTAGTCAAAAAGAATTCACAAATGCCACTAACTTGACGCCCTTTTGTTTTTTTTTTTTAACGGCAAATATTATTATATTACCCATTTGTAGCCTGCGATGTTTTTAGTGCCAAAATGTTTTGTATCTTTGTTATCTCAACCTTTTTCTTTGATAATTCCTCCACTAAACTCCAAAAGTGCACCTTATACATGATATAAATGACTTCGTCATCAACTTTCCAAATGCACTTCACCAAGATTGATAACCAACCCGTCAAACTGAAGTTGTATGGGAGACATCTGATGTAACGATAACCAACCACCGTGGCACCGTCGTTACCATATATCCAAATCTGCCGGATCGACATCCATTTTCACATTTTCTTGGACTTAAAACGTTCATGTCTCCACTGTTGCGGCTTGTTCAATCGGTCTTTAACGACAACTACAGCGGAAATGATTGCAACAAATATTTATCATCTCCATTGGCGGTTTAAAATTAGAAATGAGAGATAAAAACATGCATTTTAATGAACGATCATTCGGATATGATAAACATACGAGAGAGAATGTAACGTCTCGTTTTACATTGTAAAATATTTTGAATATTATAACAAAGTATTATAATATATGATTTTCCGTTGATTGACTCGAAAGTTGAACTATAATGTCAAAGTACCAATCAAAGTATGATGCCGAGTTCTCAAGTAGTTTGTGGATGGTGGTAACGCAAGTTAACTATTTAGACTATACCTACTTAACTAAGTTGATTGAATAAATTTTCAAACAAATAAAATTTTCAAAATTTTTATATACAGCTATTTATTTTTAAATAAAATTTGTTGACTGAATAATTAATTAAGATATTAAACAAACGTATAGGATAAAATTGAGAAATATTTAAAGAGAAGAAAATACAAGACAAGAAAACAAAGAGTAAATTTCATCTTTCAAAAAACAAAGATATTAAAGATTTTGTCCTTTTGGCAATTGACTCATTTCACCTTTAAACTAACATGAAAGTCAACGTTAGTTTGTAGAAAGAAAATGATATATGCAAAATATTAAAATAAGAATGATATTAGTAATTATTAAAGTAAAGGACAATACTAGCAAATTGGTAAATATCTAAAATGCATAATCGGTCTTTTACTCAGATTTGAATTGGCGGATTAATTAAGAACACATACATAAAGCGGTTGATGGATTTGCAGTAGGAGTGTTTGCGGTCCGATTTTAACAATGGTTTTTGATTAAACCGTAAATCAAACTGTTTTTAACGGTTTTTAATTATTAAAAAACCAAAACCGAACAATTAAAATATAAACCAAACCAATATTAGTTACAAGCGGGTGGTGAACTTAAGATTAGATTGGGTACTTATATATTAGAGTGAAGTAATCCCATTTGCTTCAATTAAAATATGATGAACCCAATTTTAACTTGCAAATAAGTTTAATAATAAATGTAGCTATATTTAATGCTACATATCTAAAAAATAAAAAATTCAAACCTTCGGTCTAGTTTATATGGTTGGTTTTTGATAAACCGCAAACCAAACGGTTTGTTACGGTTTAAAAATTTTGAAACCAACGGATCAAAGTTAATGGAAAAAACCAACTGTGAACACCTTTAATTAATTTGCAGACGAGTTACTAATTAAGTTGGTAAGTTGAATAGATAAAACATCATCTAAGCATGCATCGACGGACAATCACAAGAATACAAGACCAAGAATCTGGTCGTGCTACTTAATGGTCACAAATCGAGTTGTAAACGAACTAAACGTTCAATAAACAATTTTAAACCGTTCGGCGAAAAGTTCGTTTTTTCCCCGTTTATTTACTAAATGAACGAACTTGAACAAGCTAGAAATTTGGTTGATTTAGGTTAATGAACGAACATGAATATAGGTCAAGTTTGTTTATTTGTTTTTGTGAATGTCCGATAGTATGTTCGTTTGTTTATATGATTCATTAAATATGTTATATATCGTTTAACGTTAAATATTTAGTTTAATACCTCAACCTTTTATGTTTATAATTTTTAATCATATTGATCAAAACATTTTATGTTTATGACTTTTATATCAAGTGTTCAATTTTAAAGTAATTTAACCTGATTACTATGTTTAATGTTTGGGATTAATAATGATCTTTATTTTTATAAGTAGTAATATATGTTCGTATGCGTTCGTTTATACAAATTATAACACCAGCTACAAACTAATTACCACTTGAGTGATTATCTAACAAATTGATGATCACACCAAGTCATGAAGCAGTGATTGATGGCTACATAGTTACTGGTATGAGGTTCAACCTTGTTTTTTTTAACTAGAAATTAATCTGCTCAAAGTACTACTCATCGTGAAGCAAAAATACCATTAGATCGATTATAAGCCCTTTGATAACATTTGGATTTTATCTTGAATTCTAAATATATGGGGATCACTTTTATTGAGGGTGTGGTTCTGGTTATATTGGTGGGGATAATTCGTAGAGATTTGGGCTCGTTGTGTGTTACGGTTACGGATAATTGTCGGATTCTTGGATGGCATTTGTCACAATATTCTTCGCTGATTTTGGATTCATGTCGCCAGCTTCACGTGGGGCGCACAGGAAGTATGTTAATTACCGTCGATTTTGAAATCAATGGTCACAAAGAGAATAAACGGTCACGGCTTATATAGTGTTTTGTGTGGATTCTGACACCTCATGCACAAGGAACATATACAATGAAATGAAAACAAATTTAGACATCTATGGCGTTTATAATGCATATTTTAAATATCTATGTGTTCTAAATATCAATAATAAACTATCGTATATTCATTTAAATTTCTATACAATTTATTTAAAATTATATGTTATTTTTGTTGAAGCAACAAGATTAGGACCGAGGAATGATTAGATATCTTCTTGGTTCATGGGTAGTAAAAATATGTTAAGTAAACAAACCGTTAGTCTTTCCACAGAGGAAGCCTCTTGTGATCAACTTTTGACGTGAGAATAAGTTAATATGTTATTTGAATGTGATAAACAAGAAAGGTAAAACATAGAAAAATTTAGCCGATTGATTTTGTATAAATTATGAGTTCATGTGTTTTCAGGCTAAGTGTTGGATTCCTTTGAATGAGGCCGGGCGCTCCCTTTTATAGGAAGAATGGTGTTTGGTCTCCAAGATAGCATTGTAGCTTGCTTCCATCCTGTTTAGGACATCTGCTTCTCTTATTTCTGTCTGCTTAGTTTGACATCTCCTCTTTAGGTAAGAGCGGCAAACATATGCTTTTTATGTTTGGATCGATACACATTGTGGGCAACTATGTATTGATGCAACTTGGGAATTACACATCAAAAGTTGTGAAGTCGTTGCCACCTCAGCTTTGCTAGTTTAGCTAGAGCCTAGAGTGGAAGCTTGAAGCTTATTGTATACTTCTGCTTTCTTGCTTCTCCTCATGACACTGCATGATTTATTTGTTGTGGGTACCCCGTCATCAGTTAGAAACATTGCGAGTGACTTATGTATGTGGTACTCGCCAATCCTCTTCCTCGTACACTTTTTGGACAAGGTTGTAGAATTGAATAAAAACCAACCAAGAGTTTGTTTTTATATGTTTGTTCATTAAGTTCTACTGAACAAAAAACAAACACACACTTAAGCGAATGAATGTTATTATTGATGTTTGTTAGTAAAAAATTAGTTTGTTCGCAGTCGCTCATCAAGAAAATATGTGTGTTTATTACATAAACGAAGGAACATGTAAACAAATATTAAACATGAAGGATTAATCTTGAATTAGATGCTTTGTTATAGGTCGTTTATGATATTATTTAGTTTGTTAAATGTCATTTATGTTAAGTTTTATATAAGTTTGGTTTATATTTGTTTAGAATATATTGAGTAGTATTTTTTAAATATATTATTTATCTGAGAACAAGTTAAGATAATGTTATAAATATGTTAGTTTGTTTTGTTTCCTTGGTACTATCATTTTCATTGAATATTAATAAAGAAAAAGTCGGGTTGTCTTCAAAATATCTTATGTTCGTGTTTGTCAGATCCAATTATTTTGAGTCATCTTAGTCAACAACTAGTATCAAACTTTAGGCTTATTACACACGAAAACACATAGTAAGATAAATATGTTGACGATCTAGGTTCTCGGTTTCGGCATCTAACCTTCGTTTCTAACTATAGAACGGAAGTTTGGTTTTGTGTAGTTTTACGTTGGTTGTTCACTTCGATCAAGAAAAAAGAAAAGGATAATCTTTTTGTTTTGTTGTTGGTATAGAACATCTAGAACCAATATATTAATAAATATAGTTTGTGGAGGGTGGGTGAAGGTTTACTCATTTCACGGAGTTCTTGCGCATCTGGTGTCGTCATGGATTCTCACAGAGGTCGAGTAGTCGACCTTGCTTACATGCCGCAAAAGTAAGGGATAAACCTGAGAAAAAACGCCGTTAAAAGAATTATAGTTTGTGGAATTTATGAGGTTCTCGGACAATTAAGAAAAAAAAAATCAAAAACAATTCCTTTTGTTTTTGCTTGCACCACCTTTGTCTGGAGCTTGAAAGCTTTCGACATGGGTCTTTTGTCTTTTTTCTAGCGTTTGATCTATTATGGGAATGTTCGAGTAAGAAGAAAGAGATAAAGAGAAAGAAAATTTGTGATGTTTGGTTATTGAAGATTGATTTCGAGATGGGGAATCAATTCAAATTGAAAACAAGCACACCTGAATAGAAAAGAAATCATGGTGATTTGGGAACTTCTAATGTTGGCAAAATCGAATTACAAAGTTTGATCAACCAAGATTGAAGAATTTTTTAAAAATATGGATTTTGGGACGTTATTGTAACTACAGTCAGTATAACTGTAGATTAAAGGAAAACGTACATAGCATTAGGGTACATATGTCAAACCCTACCAGAAGACATCTTGGTATAAGTAGGAATACTCATGAATGCAAGGCATGGCGTGCTTCGAAGATTCGTTTTCTTGGAATTGACCAAGTAAGAAAGGAAGAACAAGAACTAGAAAAAACAGCTCAAGAAGCCGCTGAGAAAGAAAGAGTTCGAGAAATTGTTCAAGAAGAGCTTAGGTGTGAAAAGGGAGCTCAAGAAAGAGAAAGAGAAAGAAAATGCTTTGCGAGCTTTTTGAAAAGTGAAGAAAAAGAAAGAATTGTTCTTAAAGAAGAACAAAAGACGGTGAACGTTCATGTATGTTTTTCTGACTCAAACAATTTTTAAGAAAAGAAAATAAATATCTATGAGCAACACAAAAATCAAGAATTCGATGATAAGAAGAAGATTAAAGAACAAGCAATAATTGAAAAGAATGAAAAGTCGTCAAATAATGTTGAAGAAAGTTCATATTTGAAAGAAGTGGAAATTCAGTATGGAATGAAATATCATGAGCATTTGTTAGATTATAGAAATGTAAGGAAGAAGAACGAAGTTGCATCAAATATGAAAGTATATGAACAGAATGTTTAGTTTGAAAAACTTTAAAAAGCTTGTTTTTCATAGTTGAAAAGAAAGAATAAAAATAAACCGATGATTAAACTTGAAGAGTTGAGAGTGTTGTTAGGGGTTTAAGACCTTAATGTTACAATTCAAGAGTACGGTGTGAATGGATGGTTAATCTTGAATTAGATAGTTTGTTAAAGGTCGTTTAAGTTTAGTTTTATTTAGTATGTTAGATGTCGTCTATGAAAAGTTTTATTTAAGTTTGGTTACATTTGTTTAGAATATATTCAATCGTAATTTATGAATACATTGTTTCTTTAAGAACAAGTATAAATAGTTTGGTTTGTTTTGTTTCCATCGTACTCTCATTTTGATTGATTAGTAAAGAAAGAGTTGGGTTGTTCCCACAATATTTGGGTTATTGGATTATAATACTCCTAACTATTATCATTTTGCCAGCAATACTCATAACTTCATTATTGTCTCCTAACACTCCAAACTTTCAACTTATTTTCCTCTGACACTCCAAACCAAAAAATAAGTTGATGCAAAACTAAAATATAAGCTCTTTCCAATTAGTTCGGGAGTGGCAGAGGAAACAAGTTGAAAGTTGAAAGTTGGAAGTGCTGAGAGACAATATGAAAGTTGGGAGTATTGCCGACCAACTGGTTATAGTTTGAAGTATTAAAATCCAATAAACTCATAATATCTCGTGTTCATGCTTGTTCTATAAGATTATTTTAAACCATATGTGCGAACAAAGTACTTCCCAAAAAGGTTATTTAATTGTTCTACCTTTACGGTGGAGAGAGGACTCGTTTCAATACCCCGGCTGCCCTAAGATACATTAATAACATTTAGTTACCTCAAACTTAATCTCAACTACCCTAGACAGTGGTGAACTCTTTTCTACTACCTTTAACCATTTTTTTAGTTTAAAGCAAAACATATATTTAATAAATATAAATAAATTTCAAACATTAAATTAACATAACAAGAATATAAATTATTTATAAAAAATGACCGAAAATAGAAAGATGCATTGATATTAAACTAATGTACTCTTCGTCCAACTTTCGTATAAGTTAAACTACATACTATAGTAAAAATATGTCACGCTTCCACATGTATAAAATGATTCCTTGTGGTGGCGACGCATTAAGGACATCCTCATGGTCCGCTTCATTCCACCTATTTCGTGATTGTCACAAGAGTTGTTGTGTGAAGGTGTAAAAAACAATGTTTATGTTTTTAAAACACGTCACTTCGAGTTAAGTTGTTTAAGTTTCCAAAGATTCTCTTGTGCAACAAACGATTGACAAACTCTGCTAACCTGGTCCAAAAAGATCCTTGCTTAGAAGATGGATTCATAACTTCTTTAACCATGACACAAGACTGGGCTAAGTCACCCCCTCTTTAATCATCCACCATCGCAAACCTTCTCTTTGATTAATTGTTCTATAGACAATGGATTGTGTGAAATTAGAAAAAAAGATGGAGAAGAATTTATGATGAAATAGAGAAGATATATTGGTTAAAGAGAGAAGAAAAATTTGTAGGATTTTTTTTAAAGCCCAACAACACTCAAACATTATGATTTTTTTCTTCCATATTCATGTAGCACCCAAGATTAGTGACCTACAACCACTACTCTGAAACCACAAGTGGTGTTCCCGCCCTACCCGCAATACTTGATTCCTCTTACCCGAATATTACCGCCCCCATGATGTTTGTAGTAGTTTAAAATAAATATTCGTGTGGATCAAAGATCATCTCACACCTAGAGTTAGGAATTATATTGTTTGATATTTAAAAATTCAGAGCATTGTACCTTAAGAAAATGTACCCTTTAATTAGTTATTTTGTTTGGTGCACTTATTTTTTGCGTTGACCTATAATTGGATTGGATCGAGATAACTGTCTACAAGACCAGTCTACTCGAGTAGTTTTGAGTCGACTGTAATTGAGCCGGCCACTTGAGTTGGTAAATTCGACTAGTGATTGGACCGAATATTCTATCTTTTATGTGGAAAAGCACGATAACGGTATTAGCAATGTTTTTTTATTTAAAATAGAAACTCTTTACGTCGAAACAGGAAGTAATCGAACAACAAGTTACGCCACTAGTCCTTTTTTGATAAAAAAAAACCAAGTTTTTTAAAAGCCACATTCATAGCTCTAGGGGTCATAACATTGTTATGCATACCCCGCTGAACTCGACTTAGCAACTTCACAGCCTCAGGCGCAAGAAAATCAAAAGTGTAAAATGCAAAAGGTATAAAGACGTGTTGATTATCAAGAGATGATTTCTCATGTAAAATCCATATTTTGTATATTCTATGCTTCAAACTTTTAAAGGGATAAACTCACAATAAAGACAAACTTTGCTAAAAATACCATAAATTGCACAAAGAAATCAAACCAAAATATCACAGAACAAAAACAATCTCTGACAGATCTTGAAGGATAAGCAAGGAAACGTGAACTTCGGTATAAGAAACTATACACCTTCCCTCATGATCGTAGATTTCACTTCATTTTTTGTTTTCCTTTTTTACACTTCTAGTTGCTTCCTTGTTTATTTTAATTTGCACTCTTGCACTTTGTATTAGGAGCCTCCAAAGTCTAAACCCTCTTAGATGCAAGAGTGACTAGAGTAATAATAATTAAGGCCCAATATGTCACAAGTCCAAAGATATCATTTTCCACTGCTTATCTAGTTATGAGAACATTTGGTTGTTTGTTGTGTCATGTAGCAAAGGTTTCAAGAAAATCCAAAGCATCAAAAACTCAAATCTAAACCAGGGGTCAAATCATTGACTAAGTCAAGTAAGCCAAACTATATGGTACATGCTCACATTTCTTAATCCATCCCCTCTGTCTTCTTTTTCCTAACTCAATTTCATTTCTATTTTCTTTCAGCTTTTTCAGAGCCGAAATTAAATCAATTGGTGGTTTTAGTGTTCTTTAGGCACAAGATTCTGTCAACAATCATCTTGATAATTTGTTCTCTGCACCAAACCCCACCAATTAATTCAATCATTCCTACACAAATTCCCCTTCTCCGACCGCAAAATTCCCCAGTCGCCGACGACGAACACCACCCAAAGGAGAATTCTTCGCCGGATGTGCTTTTGTGGACTCAGCTCCGGCGAGCTCTGTTTCCGATACCTTGGTTTTTCTTGAGGAATTAGGCTGCAGCCGAAAGAGGTGATCATGATCCCGCCAATGAACTCCGGTGAATACTTGGTTTGAGCTTCAATTAGATTCGGACACACAGTTATTGGTCATTGATCGATGAAATTTATGCTTGATGTCCATTCGATTGTCTAATAATGATGAGAGGTTAAGTTGGAATTGGATTAACAAATGCTTTGATAGCGGATTGTACAGTTGGGTTTAACATTAAGTTGGTATTGTTTGGTTGTTGTTAGGGCTGTAAACAAACCGAACGAACACGAACGAGCCTTGTTCATGTTCGTTCGTTAAGCATTTCAACTTGTTCAC
>WOUH02061235.1:0-10633 GCA_009936405.2 Stevia rebaudiana
GAATGGTTCAGCACTTACTGGTTCAGAGCCTCTTCGCCATTCAGACATCTTAATGGTTCAGCACTTAATGATTCAGAAGTTTCTTTTATGTATTTGATTAAGGCTAAGGGGCTGTTTGGCAACTTCTGAATGGGTAAGTGCTGAACCAGTAAGAGGTCTGAATCATTAAGTGATGAATCAGTAAGAGGTCTGAATCATTAAGAGGTAATATAATGCTTAACCATTCAGGGGAAAATGTCTGAACTATTCAGATAAAAGGTCTTAACCATTCAGACTTTGTATAATACTTAACCATTTAGAGGCAAATGTCTTAATCATTCAGACATTTGTTTGCGAAACAAACAGTCTGAAACATTAAGTGCTGAACCAGTAAGAGGTCTGAACCATTAAGAGCCTGTTAAGAGGTAAACAAACAGCCCCTAAGGCGGTATCGAGTTGGGTATTTGATTAAGAAGATTTTAATAGATGTAGAATAAACAAGCAGGCGACCGCTGAGTACTCCTTTGGCAAAAAACTAACATAGCGCATAATAAACAAAACAACGAGGGACTGGCATGTTTGTTTAGCAACTGTAAGACGTAACTAAAGTGGGTTATTGTTTGTTCGGGGTTATTAATAAAGGGTTTATATGAAGGAAAAGTTTGCCAATTTGGCGAAATTCTGTTCAAAGAAGGGTTGAATTCGTTTAGTATCAAGTAAATGGTAAAGGGGAGTGAGTGTTCAAATTTTAAAGACTTTGGACGTGATTAGGACAGAGATTAGTGGTACATGAGATGTTGAGGAGGTGGTGAGCAAACTCCACTAGATAAAAGCCACATGAAGGTTAAGTAATCTCAAACATTATGTGACTAATTATCTTACGTAGAAGCAAAATGAGGATGTTACTTGTCCTAAGCTGGACGTGACCATGGTGTTTCAAGATTAGAAAAGTGAATATTCGACTAATTTTGTATAGTTAGTGGTCACTTTTTTTATTTCCTTACAATTGATTAATTATTTAATTTGTATTATAAGTCTTATTATTTGTAGATTATTTGATACGTAGGAGCATTTCCAGAAATTTGATACGTTTGTATGCACTTGTTGTACTTTACTAAACCATTAACTTGTAATATGTAACTTACTAACTTAATTTCAAATAATAAATTTTCTACAAACTTAGAGTTATGTATTTTTATAACCTTACCTGTGTATAAACTAGTTTATAAATATATAAATAATTTTTATTATTAAAATATAAAATTCTTAACCCTAGATTTTGACCCCAAAATCAAAACTTCGACAGCCGCTTTCAGCCTCCTTCATCTGCTCCGGTCTCCCAGCAGCCTGCTCCGGCGATCACTTCTCCGGTCACCCCTGCTCAGTCTACAAGCCCTAAAACCTCAAGCATTTGAATTCCATTTCTACCGTCACTAGTGTTGGTTCAATTCTCGGCCTCTGTACCAACCGAAATCAGAACGCCGGAGACTGACCAACGGCACCGGCAGGGACGCAAATTTGTCTTCGGAACTTCTTGATTCGAGGTAACGGTTTTCAATTCAGCTTCACTCAACACTATGATTCATATGATCATGTTTAGATCTATCAAAATTAAAATTAATAGCTTGGATCTCTTACTTTTTGGTTTCTCATTGCTAATTTCATCCATCACATGACTAATTGTGAAATTCACTGGTTTATAGATCTACCGGTGATGTAGAATTTTAATTGTTGCTTCGATTTCAGCCTTTCGGATAATTCAGTTGTTGCTTTGATTTCAATTTTATCTATTACTAATTACTTAAGAAATCTTCTTGCTTTCTGCTTTAACTACTCTAGGTTCATACATTTTCCAAGAAAACGCTTGAAAGTTTATCATATCATTACTATTACAATGTCTCAACGTATTAAAAAATTGATATGTTCCAATATGTCAGAATCTGAAACCTTATTAATTTAGTCTACTATGAACATCAATTTACCAACAGTTCATCAATTAATTGAACTAATATAAATACAACACAAATCTTTTGCTTATTAAAGAACTGTAGTATCCTAATGTGTCTATCCAATCAATAGAAATAGATGAATGACACAGTTTTTTTGTGTTGGTCATTTGAAGTTGTAAATGTGTTGTTTGCTAGAATGATCATAATATGTATTAATTTAATCATATCTGATATACACAAGATTTATGGTGTGAAATATGATCCCAAAAAGTTAGTAACATAAATTTCTCAAGGAAATGTTTTAGGATATTTTATGGATTCATAATACAGTCTGGACAACATTTAACCCGTTGAACCACTTTAAATTTATTTTTTTTAATACTTTTTTGATTGACTTTAGGGAGGCAATGCAAGTAAATAATGAACCTAGAAAACCTAGAATTCTGGTTGCTGCAAGTGGAAGTGTGGCTGCAATAAAATTCGGGAATTTGTGCAGTTGTTTTTCCGATTGGGCGGATGTAAAAGCGGTTGCAACACGCGCAGCTTTACATTTTATTGATACAACATCACTCCCAAAAGATGTGATTCTTTATACGGATGAACACGAATGGTCAACTTGGTCAAAGATTGGTGATACTGTGCTTCACATTGAGCTTCGTCAATGGGCGGATATTATGGTTATCGCCCCGTTGTCAGCAAATACACTTGGCAAGGTAATATATGGTTGCAACTTTACTTTATTATCTAGAGTTAGCCAAATTTGTGGGTAACGGGTCGGGTAGAAATTTAGAACCGTAATCATTATTTGTTTATTTTTTTATTAATAGTTAGGGTGATATTTACATTCTTTAAAAATAAAAAGATTTTTTTACCTTTTCTCTCTCTTATTCAGTTAAATAATATATTTTTATGCCTTTAACATTACCTTTTCTTCGTGTTAAATTAAATAATAATTTTTATACACTTTTTTCTCTTTCCTATTTAATTAAATGAGCATTGTTTCTATATATAGAGAGAATATATCAGTTTCTCCATACTCTCTACTCGGAATCACTTTCAACCAATCTCTATAATATAAAGAACTCACTCACCCAATTTTTAGAAAACCAAATGTGAATGCTCTAAAACTTACTTAATTGTATTTAATTTGCTAAATACAGTTATAAAGATTATCTTATTATATGACTAAGAAAATGATTTTTGATGTTGTGTGCACTCTATATGTTTTGATATCGTATGGGTGTAAATTATGCGGGTTAGGTGACGGGTCAAAATGGGTCAGGTTTGTCCAATTTTTAGACATTTTAAACTTTTTTTTATATAAGGTTTGAAAATTTCTAAAATATGATTAGAGTACTATGTTATTACGATATTAATATAAACTAGTTTTTGTAGAAATCTTTATACATTTAAATTCACTTTTTCATATTTTTTTAATTTTTTCAATTGATTTTGGTATATTGAACCAGATTGCTGGTGGATTATGTGACAATTTGCTAACGAGTATAATTCGAGCATGGGATTATGAAAAACCAATATTCGTTGCACCCGCGATGAACACTTACATGTGGACGAATCCTTTTACCGAAAGGCATCTTATGACTGTTGATGAACTTGGAATTACGCTTATACCCCCGGTTGCAAAACGACTTGCTTGTGGGGATTATGGAACCGGTGCAATGGCTGAACCGTCACTCATCTTCCAAACCGTGAGACTCTTTATGGAATCGCGACAAAATGCAAATGACGGTAGATTGCAATGATTTGGTGTTTGTTTTTTGTGTGGTAAATGGATTTTAATGACTTTGTTATAAACCTTGTTTAATCATTGTATGTTTCTTGAAAGATTGGATAAGAATCTGGGTTCCATGTTGTGCTTGTGTAGTTTTTTATTTTGTTGCACGTATTATAATATTCTATTGGTTAAATTATTATTTATTATAGGGGTGTTTGATCGGAGGAATGCTTTGAAGAAATTGGAACATGGAAAAGGAATTTATTAAAAAAAAAAAAAAAAAACTAAAATTGTATTCCTCAAGCTCCTGTGAGAATCGATTTAACCTAAACCAAACCGATCAAAGTAATTCACAAAATGGTTAAAATCAAAACCGGATATTAATCTCTTTTCTTCCATTTTAATTTGGATGTCGGCTTTTAGGTTAACCTTTTCCTTGAATTAAATGCAAGGGATGTGGGTTTTTATGTTCTTGACTTCTTGTCATAGTATCCACTGAATCGAACACTACTTGAGATGATTATGTTTTTGAACGGTTTTCTCTTAAGGATAAAAATTTCAACTACGAGTGACTTTTAAGATATTATCCTTCACTAGAGCACCATAGATACAAGATGAGCGAGAAGCAGATAAATTTTTAAACCCTTTAATCTGGTTGGATTCAAACTGGTGACCTATTGGTCCTGCCAGCAAAACCTTCATTGCAAATGTCATTGAGCACTAACCCTAGGCACTTGAGATAATTATATAGTCTAGATTAATAATATAATTCAACAATGCTAAGTACAACGTATTAGAACCCAATTTTTAAAATTAATCGGGCATTATGGTATCTTAACAAAACTCGGTAAATTATATACCTCAATTTTGATCAAAAAGCTTCACTACGTGAGTTCTTGGGTTTGAATCCAGGCTAAAACAAAAAAAGTTTAGGCAAGGTGAGGGGTAAATCAAATAAAATCTGTCTATTTATCTATCTCTTGACTCGAAATGGGAGCAGGTTTACAAATAACTGGTTCCTTTTGGGGTGAGCTGGGGTCTAATCCCTGGAGCATTAGATACTGATAAGAGCTGAAATCTCGTCAAAGTTGATTGTTCCTACACGTTTAATATTACCTAATTTTTGGATTTATCAGTTGTTTTTATTAATGGTTGTTTACTAAGAAACTGAGCTCCATGAGTTTGAAATTTGAAGGACATCTCGATCCAACATGATACACTTTTACTTTTTAAGCGATGATATAAAAAATATATATTTTGTATCATCAAGTAGTGTTTCACGCGAGAAGGAGCTTCCAACGAACCATCACTTTTGTTGAATTTGAAGATTTTTTCCAATTTCGAAGGTCTTGAGTATTTTGAGCACTCCCCTTGTTATTGATATTAGTTTACTAATAATTTATTTTTAATTAAAAAACAAAATACATTCATTAATAAACAAACTAATATACAAGATATAACACCTAAAAGTCATGCTCATCTATATTTTACTACAGTTTTTAGTTTCGGTAAAAATTAGTCGACAAATACGGTTTATACATAATCCGCATGCCGTTGAGCTAGATGCCATTAATCTAGATGCTCATTGGTAATTGGTCAGACAAATAGTCAAACCGTGAAAAAAGTGCTATAAATATCCATGGATGTTTAAGTGACAACTCATAAAAAATATTAACATAGTAAATACAAATAAATAATGTACACCAACCTACTGGCACGACCATTACTTCCTACAACAACTCGTCATCAACCCACTTGTCTATAAACAATAAAAATCAAGAAAACCAACGCAAATTGATCACACAAAAAACCGGTCCCAAATGTTGAACAAAGGGTTTGTTTTCGTGTCGTTGACGGTGGCGTTAATGGCGGTATGCGGTGGCGTTGTGGCGGTAGACCAGTCGTTAGGGCAACAATGCGCGTCGAAGCTAACCGCGGTGATGACATGTGTGGCGTTTGCAACCGGAAAGGAGGCGACACCGCAGCAGAAATGTTGTGATTCGGTTAAGGAGATGAAAGATGATAATCCGGCATGTTTGTGTTTTCTTATACAACAGATTCATAATGGCACGAATCCGATGTTGAAGAAGATGAATATTCAAGAGAGTCGATTGCTTCAATTGTCGTCGGCTTGTAAGATTGCTAATGCTACCATTAGTGATTGCCCAAGTAATGTTTTTTCTTTAATTACTACTATTAAATTACTTAGTTTAGCTATTAAACCAATTTAATTGCACAAGTTAAGTTTTCAACTCGTTTAAGATATGTTTAACGTGTTTATTAGAAACTATAATCAGTTTATTTGCATGCTTATAAGTTATAACAACCGGTTGACAACTCCACAACACGTCAACAATTTGAACTTGGTTTATATAAATGCGTTAAACATGTAGAGGTTACACAATTGTAAGTGTACGAGAGTTAAGGTAATTTATTTTAACACGAATAAATATATGGGTCATGTTCGTCTTTAACTAGTTAATCTACCAGCCTGACATGATCGACACGTTATATGAAATGAATTTAAAAGGTCACAATCAAGTATTTAATTTGGCCCTAGATTAACCTTATTGTATTCTTTTAAAGTTACATTATATGGAAAATTAAACGAAATATATAACTTTATTGTATTCTTTTAAAGTTACATTATATGAAAAATTAAACGAAATATATATCAAAGAGCTTGTAACCTAATAATACTAAACTATATACAAAGTGGTATCTCTTCTTATGGCTCGTTGGTTTGAGTCCATAGTAAACATTAAACAAGGGTGAGTATTAGGGTAGATTAACAAAAACTCTTAGATTGACACAATGGATAACATAAAGGCACAAGATCGATGAACAAGAACACATTAGATATAGATGAACTCATTTATTATTGCAATTAAGAAAACTTACTCAAAAACTCAATTACAATAAACCTTTATCATAATCATAACTCTAGTCATGTTTATATAGGCAAGCCCCGATTTGATCAACAAGTTATCTAAAACCTAAAACCCCTTAAACCATAAAACTCATTTGTTATTAGAGTTACACAGGCCGGTTCATATCACCAACTTATGATAGGCCTGTACTCAGGAATTAAACCCAACGTAACATTAGTTCATATATGGTATCAAATCAAAACATTTTGTAGTTTTAAAGTTACATTTACAAAACTTGTAACTTCCGAACTTATAAATTTTTTATTTAGCAACTTAGCAAGTCACGGTCAAATTTTTTGTTTGAACTTTTCACCTTTATAAATTTGTAAGTAAAAACAATGTCGTCCATAATAGACTGTAGTAGTTGTGAATCATAATAAGAAAATACCGTTTCTAATGGGATCCTACGTATCGATACTCTATGCAACCTTTTTTTCGTAAGCTAACGTCTAGTTACATAAGTCTTTTAGTACATATTTTATGTCGCTAACACGGTCTCTATATATGTATGTGTCCATTTTGTCTAGCAAATTTTAGTTTTTACTAGTTTCTTAGTAGAGTTTCATATATCAAACGATTACTATTTATTCAAGATTAACTTTAAGTTATGCATCTACTTAACTACTTTTTAACTTTTTTCATTTTACATTAGACTTGTATATGGATATCTAAATGTTTAAGTTATGAGTTATGACCATGTAAAACAAGAACTTACATTTTACAACTAATGTTACAACACCACTACAACTAGCTAACTCATCATATATATATATATATCCATATGATCAATCAGAGTTGCTGAAGTTACCATCAGGTTCACCCGATGCTGCCATATTCACTAGCAACGGTACGATTGTCCCTCCGGTATCTGGAGGAACGCCGCCATCAACAACTACAACTTCTCCATCGGGATCATACGCGATCAAGTACAATGCACCCGGGATTCTACGATCTATTTGGATTCCGTTGACATTCTTATTAGTATTGTCTTCAACACGCATGTTCTATGTCTAGATATAACTTAGACAGGTGGTAAAGACTGTGTTATTCTCTCTAGACTAAGGTTTCTGTTTGCCCCATTGTTGTTATGTTGTTTATGGTTTGTGGTTATTAGGTTTAAACTTGTTTATTTTTTATATGTGTTTGAGACCATGTAAAATTCGTTTTGCTATGTAATCTTGTTGGTTTGAAAAGTTTTACTGTCGTTTAATGTGATCACTTTGGTGTATTTAGAAGTCAAGAAATTAGGTGGTATTCAAAGTTAACCGGGCTTCAATCGTGTGTATTATGAAAGAGATCAATGACTTAAGTTTTCTTCGGATGAAACATCTTACATTCTTGGGTTGTAATCAATGGATAAATTCGTATTCTAATTGTTGTTTGTTTGATGTTTGTACTGTACATTGGTATTGGTGTTGGTTGATACATTGATACTAGCAACTTGCTAGTCCAATCTCGAATGAATTTGACTCTTGCCGTTAAAAGAAAAAAGGTGACCAGACAAAACTTTAAAATTTCTCGCTCATTTAGTGTGTTTATTTATGACTTGAAAGTTACGACTTAATACTTTCAAAAATTCATACAAAAATATAAAGTAGTTTCATATGTTACTTATGATAGGCAGGCCTTAAAATAATTGGTAAGTTTACTTTTTTGTGACTTAAAGGTCATAGATTCGAACCGTGAGTAACAAAATCATGTATAAGAAGTAAAAAACGATAAAGGGTAAAGTAAGACTGCGTACATAAAAATATAAAATTGGGAACCAAGAGGGCATTTGCCCCAATGATACAAGATGTTTGTTAAGGTGTCCATCCCCAAAATTGGTTGAGAGTTCAAGTTTCATAGTTGAAAAAAAAAAGTTAAAAAATTTGTTGTTAAAAAAAAAATAAAATAAAATCATGACCAATCTTGCATGAACCAAGAACCAAGTAAAAAACAGGGTACGCCCTTCAGACGTTATTCATAACAAAATGCGGTTATATTATCAGTCTGACTAGTTAACCTACAATTATCCGTAACAAAATGCGGTTACATTATCAGTCTAACCAGTTAACCTACAAAACGACCGACTCAATGACTGGTTTTATGAAAACATTAATCATGACCAAAACAATCCTTAAGAAAACAAGGAAAAGATGGCTCAATTTGTAGCCTTTAATTTTACAACCAAACTAAACAAATTTACTTTAGTCTCAACAAACCTAAAATTAACACAAAGTTTTACATAAAGTTTTCCTACTTAAAGTCTAAAACACAATTTAACAGCTATAAGTTAGAGCTACAAATACATCATCCATTATGGTGGAACTGAAACGAGATTTCAGACGGTGATTTGAAAATCTGAAAGCGGGGATCGTTTGGCTGTTGGTTAGCCTGCCAGTAATCATGAGAGTTGAGTTGTGGTGAACCGTTATGAACCGTATGTGACCCGTGTTGAGCCATGGTGGGACCAGATGAATGTATAGGATGGCCAAGCTCGCATGAACCCCACGTATTGTTTGACAGAAGAGAGAGAGCACGTCGAATGTCGACTGCATCTACATTAAGAAAAAATAAAATCTGCATATGATAATGTGGAACCTTCAATATAAAATTAATAAGGAAATGACATGTGTTGTCAATTTTTTATGTTAATATTCAAAATTAAGTTTAAGTGATGTATTTTACAATATTATATAAATACAAGAGTCAGTTTTTTATGTTAATATTGAAAATTTAGTTGAAGTGGTGTACATTACAATATTATATCAATACAATGAGGTTTGGAATTTAAAGTTTCTTATTTTATTTTTGTAACGAGTTTAGATATTCAGGCTAACTTCTGTTAACTTTTCTGATTAAATTAAGATCAAATGACCAAAAGGTATCCATCTCACCTTTGACTTTGATTGTTCAAAAAGTTAAAAGGGTATTATGGTCAATTTATCAAAATTTAACAAAAAAGTTAACAATATAAAACTGAAAGAACAAACCTCAAAATTGTTATCATTTTTGGTTAATATCCAAACCTGTTACTTTACCGAAGCCATACGGACATTCTATGTAATTAAATATCTAAATACAATAATATTGTTAAGTAATTCAAATTGTTGTACTTCTAGCATTTTAGAAGTATAATGGTGTTTTTAACGGTTGGAATTTATATAGTTATGAGTGAGATGATATGGGTCGTGTTATCTCTAACGTGTCAGATAAAAAGTTATGTTAAAATAGTAGCGGGCGGGTCAAACATGTGACAGTCTTTACAATATTTTTAAACGCATATAACCTTGTACTTTGTGTTATACAAAGATTTACTATGTTATTGTAATAATTTGATTTTGAAGCTAAAGTTCACACTAATTATTTAAAAATAAAAACTTAAAATAGACAAACAAGTGTTACCAGTATTAAAAATTTGGTATTTTATTCTCTAAATAATAAAATTATGTATGATTCATCACTTTTTCTTGTGCGTGTGTGTAAGAGAAAATAAGTATATTTGTGTGCAGAAGGAACATTACAATTTACAACTACTTTAAGTCCTTTTGATCTCAATGCAAGAAACAAACATTTTAACTACCAACAAGCTCATATATTCTTGTTATAAAATAACCAAAAAATTGTGTTTAATTTATTTAAGATGTACTAGTATTTTGCAACCAACTTAATTAGGCATAAAAAACAACTAACATTTTTACTTAGTAACCAAATGACATTTTATTACCATTTTTTACTTTACTGCAAATGTATATACCACATGACATCCTCTATTACTTAATTAAATTTAAAAAAAAAAAAAAGTGAATCACTATATCAAACTCGTAAATTAATTCATTAAATTTTTTCACTGAGCATACTTTTGCATAAGCATGCTGTCACATCTCGTAAAACCACTTAAATTGATTCCGTTTGGTTAAATTCATGTTAAACTTAATTTGAGTTCTATTTGGCGCCTAATTCAAAGTTCGTAGTTAAAATCAAGGGCGTACCCGGTGCTTGACTTAGCTCCCGCTCTGCGCAGGGTCCGGGGAGGGGCCGGATCGCTTCGCGATCTG
>WOUH02061286.1:0-10629 GCA_009936405.2 Stevia rebaudiana
CATTTGACTCTAAATTCTCCAACGAACACAATCGTGAGATAAAACTTTCTAGGCTCGGGAATTGTCCAATCGTCTCGATGCGTTTGTCGAGTACTAGTACAAGGAAAATAGATCATAGCCTATCTGAAAACCGGGTGTTACAGTACTGGATTATAAGAAACATTATTTATAAATTTACTAAATTAATCAAAATATGTACTGGATTTTATAAAACATTTATTTGATTCTATAAGTCATGTACTGGATTATTTAAACGTATAGTTGATTACCTAAAACATACATATATTAGATTATTTACAACATATAATGGATTCTATCTTTCTATGTATTGGATTAAAATATGTACTGGATTTTTTTAACCATTTATTGAATACATGCAACTGGATACAAATAACTCAAAAATGTACTAGACTCAAACATATGACAATAAAGTAATTGGAATAACATAAAATTACTACCTTCACGGAATCCAAAATGTATTGGAATAAACCAAAATAAATGTACTAGATTCAAAATGTACCTGCTTTACACAAGAAGCCAATAAATGAACTGAATTCTGTTACAGGAATATGTCTTTCTATGAATTTGTGTGAATGTAGGAGTTTTATATTTTTTCAGTTACTTCATTGTCATATGTTTGAGTCTAGTACTTTTGAGTTGCTTGTATTTAGTTGCATGTAGCTTTTTAAAATTTCAGTACGTGTTTGAAAAAACCCATGTACATGACTTAAGGTTTGAATCCAGTACATGTTTTAAAAACTTTATCTTTTCTTTTTAAATCCAATACATGATTGAATGCGTTGGATCCAGTGCATTTTTTAAAAATCTGGCTATATTTAAAAAGGCCATGACATATTTAAAAATCCAACTAGTTTTCTTAATCCAATATATGATTGAAGGGGTTGAGTTCAATACATGTTTTAAAAAACTTAGATGTTTTTAAAAAATTCCAGTAGATCAATAAAGGGTTGAATCCAATAGATGTTTTATAAAATATAACCTTTTAAAAACTCCAGTACATATTTGCATACACATGTTGTATTTAAGCATTTACATGTTTTAAATAATCTAGTACATTTTTTAAATAACCCAATACATGTTTTAAGTGATGTATTCTAGTACATGTTTTAAAAAATTCAGTACATGTTTTAAAAAAATCTAGTAGATGCTTCAAATGATCCAGCACATGTTTAAAAAAAAAATTCCAGTATATGTTTTAAATAATCCTCTACATGTTTTAGGTAATCTAGTACGCGTTTTAAATAAGTCAGTACATGTTTTAGGTAATCACTACATGTTTTAAATAATCCAACACATGTTTTAAATAAGCTAGTACGAGTTTTAAATAATTCAGTACATATTTTAAATAATCAAGTACATTTTTAAATAATCCAGCACATGTTTTTAAAATCTAGTACATGTTTTCAATAATTCAGTACATGTTTTAAATATGCTAGTATGTGTTTTAAATAACTCAGAACATTTTTTAAATAATCCAGTACATGTTTTAAATAATGCAGCACATGGTTTAAATAATCCAGTACATATTTTGAATAATCTAGTACCGGTTTTAAGTAATCCAATACATGTTTTAAGTAATCCAGTACATGTTTCAAGTAATCCCAGTACTTGTTTTAGATAATCTAGTACATGTTTAAGGTAATCCAGTACATGTTTAAATAATCCAGTTTATGTTTTAAGTAATCCCAATACATGTTTTAAATAATCTAGTATATGTTTTAGGTGGTAATCTAGTACATGTATAAAGTAATTCAGTGCGTGTTTAAATAATCCAGTACATATTTTGAATAATCTAGTACATGTTTTTGAATAATGTAGTACTTATTTTATAGAATCAAATACATATTTTAGCTAATGTAGTACATGTTTTAAATAATCTAGTACGTGTTTTAAATAATCTAGCACATGTTTTGAATAATTGAGTACATGTTTTAAAGAATCTAGTACATGTTTAGGTAATAAGTACTTGTTTTAAATAATCATGTACATGTAATCCAGTACATGTCGTAAATAATCGAATACGTATTTTAAGTAATCTAGTATATTTTTGTATCCAGTAGATGTTTTAGGTGATCCTATATATGTTTTTGTTTCCAGTACATGTTTAAAATAATCCAGTACATATTTTACATAATCCACTACAATTTTAGGTAATCTAGTATATGGTTTAAGTATTTCCAGTACATGTTTTTATGAACATTTCATTTAATAATCCCAACACATGATCTTTTCTGTACTCTATATAAACCAACAAGCGTACCCAGTAAAGTCCCACTAATCAGTAGGGTCTCGGGAAGATGAGATAGAGAGAGACAGACCTTACCCTTATCCTAATGAAATAAAGAGGCTTCTCTAAAGAGACCGCTGACTCAAAACGACCCAAAAAATTATATATGCTAACATTTTTTTTTTACATATAGAAGGTCCAAGCACGCACAAACAATCAATGACTAGTAAGTAAAATAATAAAACATATTCTAGTAGTGATCCATTTCATTCCAAAACACTCTAATTAGAAAACATTATCTCATCTTCAGTTGTACAACTTTGCGTTCAGGACCAAGTGTCCCAAGAGCCCTCTTTCATGCTTATTTACAAGCTTCTTCGAGTGCACCAATTATGAGTTAACCTACACATCATAATCACAATATTAGTGAGGAATTCAACATATTTAAAAATATATCACAAAGAAAGTAGTAGCCTTTTGTTACAAAAAATGAGAGTAAGAGAGTGCAAACAACTTTTATATTTTGAAGACACATTAACATTGCATATCAGTGATAAATTTGTTTATGTAATTATAATATTATGCGTTATTCCTCTCAACTACATTAACGCATCAATGATATGTAAACAAATCAAAGAGCATTGTGACCTTTTTTTTAATGGAAGTAATGAGAAAAGTAACATGGAATTCTTGAAACTGTTCTTTGATGAAACGCATAATATAAAAGATTTACCATGCCATATGTCTCCGAATGGAAGTAATGAGAAAAGTAACATGGAATTCTTGAAACTGTGCTTTGATGAAACGCATAATATAAAAGATTTACCATGTCATATGTCTCTAAGGTCCAAGCAAAAACTACAAATCATCGAAGCTTGAAAGTTAATACAAAATCAAAACAAAATAATAAATTAAGAAGTGCAACTAAATTAAAGTTACGATAGTAAGATAAGGCAGATTTAATTTTACAATAAGTTAACTAAAACTAAAAAAAAGCAGTCATGAGAATACAAGTAACCATTGATTCATTGAAGATTAAGTTCATTGATATATAAGATAAGATGGTAAATCCAGCCTATTTGGTAATTTACGCAATGGGCAGGGATTCAAAATGTAGAATCTTGCAAGTTATAGTTGTATATAAATAAAATACGATTTACTAAAAGAAACAATACTTAACGTAATTTCACATGTGAAATAAGCTTTCGATCAAACAAACAATAAAAGAAAAAGAAAAATTGTTTAATAATTTAATTTGGTTAGTTAAGTTTTTTCAGATACTTAAGTAAAGTCTATGAAGCAGTATCTTTTCAAAGCCTAGTCTTTGGTCAAATCGTGAAATCAAATTGTGAAATTAATCTCAACGAAAATGATGTTCATTTTCTTAAAAGTACACTTGTTACTACAATTATATGATTCAAATACACTTTCTTTTACCAAAAACAATAAGCGGATTGATAAAATTCCGAAAGAAAACAATCAAGAACTGTCTAAATGAACAAGGACCTTCACTTACACATTTCAACAAACAAGTTGTGTACACTATTATATCAAGCAAAAACATGAAAACAATTCGTGTCAATCCAGCTCCAAATAGAAAATTACGAGCAAAAAATACATTATTTAAGATGTGTCATCAAGATTCCAAGTTTCAGGTCATTACAAAAGAAATATAGGCATATAGCAGTAGTGCATCACCAGTTATTGAAAAAAGACAAATGTTATTTGCAACCAGGTGAATAAAAAACAATATCAAAGTCTGTTCATGCAGCCTTTTCACATTGTTGCTGGCTGAAGGCTGAGCAGCTCCTGGGGAGATCTTTAGGGTTTCGATCTCAGCTTCAAACAAGAATTTTTATTCTTTATGTTTCCTTTGATCAGCACATCGAGAAGTCTAACTATCTCCAACGAAATTCAGTGAAAATCATTCCAATGTCACCATTTTGGCTCTCATTCTCGATTCCTAACTCACATATGTATAATCAACTAGTTGGTGTTGTTACGCGCCTCGCTAGGTTTGCTATAATAGAAGAGGATGGCGCTGAGTTTGCTATAATAGAAGTGGATGGCACTATGTCTGTTATAAATTATAATAGAGTTGGACGCAAGATATCAAAGAGAATAAGAAAAAAGCTACACTGAAAAGCATATTAAAATGATATGCTTGTATGTATATTAAAATGATATGCTTCTATGCATCTAAAGGAAGGAAATACATGTATTGAGAGAAAGAACTAACATAATGCGTTATTAATTTATTTAAATAATACGTTGTTAAAAAATCAATATATGAAAGTTTATTGAAAATAAAAAATTAATATATGATTAGTGGGAATAAAAAATCAATATAATAAAAAATCAATGAGGAAAAAGTTATATAATAAAATATCAATATATATATAATAGTGGTATAATAAAATATCAATGTTAATGGTATAATATAATATTAATACATATATATATACTGTTCGTATTTTACCTATTGTTTATAGTAGTAATATTCAAACCATCAAATATTCAAAACAAAATATTAGAATTTGGAAACAGTTTTCTAGGAAAAGATGTAGAAAAACACATGAGACCCTTTAGAGATTATGCAAAAACATGGTTGCGATTTTGTTCTTAGATTGTCGTGGTACAATAGGTGTCGAAAGGCACCGTGATGGAGATCTGGAGACATAAGACTGGTGGAGGTGAGACACGTGTAGGATCACAAAAACATGGTAAACCTAACGGATGAGATTAAAACAAATGAACGGCTTAGATCTATTCCCTTGTTCCCTATTTTTTTTTAGTTCCCTATTTTTTTTTTAGTTCCCTAATGAACCATTATCTAATAACCTATAGACACTAATCTAAATTTGTCATGATCACCCCCGGCCCTAGATGAATCATTATATTTATAGAGATTTTAATGTGTTTTCAATATTCGAAAAATCATTATTGAAAAAGCATTTTTTTTTTCATTGGAAAACATATTATAAAGAAGTAAACCTTTTTAAAAACTAAAAAAACCTTATGTAGAAATAAAATTATAAAACAACTTTATAAAATACATAAAACATATTTTTCTAATAAACATGTAACATTTCAATATATAAAATAGAGAAAACAACCTTTTTTTTTCATAACATCAGGTATAATTTCTTTCATAATAATTTAAGAAAACTTGATTTTATGTATTAATTTCGTTAGTTGATTTTGCCTTGCTATTTGGTTATACTCTATAAAATCAAGTGATTTTTGTTATAATATTACGTATGTATACCACATACATTATTGCTTTATGTAAAAGGTAGTATGCACTAGTTGGGTGGTGAGGTACCGTTTAGGGATTAATTGGGATTAATCGGAACTAGACGGATTGCAATTTTATATGTAATTTTTTCAAAATTATATGTATATATAGTTATATACAATTTATATATAATATATAAAAATAACTACATTTTTACAATACTTAAAAGATTTTGACTTGTTTTAATGAATTTTAGTCCATTTTTATTGATTTTGACTGTTCTAACTAAATTTTGACTAATTTTTATGGATTTTGGCCAGTTTTTAGGCGCTAAGACCTGCCTAGAGCCGCCTAGAGCCACTTGCCCCCACCTAGAGCCTATACAGTCATTTAGGCAAAAATCGAGGCGTGTAGCCACCGCCTAGCGCCTAGACGGTCACATAGGCCGATTTTTACAACACTAGGTAAAACTATAGATGACAATTTCATTTGATTATGCAGCAAAATTTTAATTTTTTAAGTTTAAGTATGATAAAATAAAATTAAATGGTTTAATTTTAGACGGGATGTGTTTCCATAGAAAAAGATTCATTATTTAAAAGTATAAAAAAAAGTTTCAATGTACTTATATGAAACTTGAGGAAGGTATTTTTAGCACAACCATTTTTATAATTGTGAGTCCTCACGTTTAAGATTCAAATCTTGTAAGAAATCTCAAGGCAAAATCCATACCATCAGTTAAAAAAAGTGCAAAAATTAGTGAAAGTGAAAAAAAATTTACAACATCATTTAAAAAGAGTGCAAAAACTAGTAAAATAGAAAAATTTACAACTTTATTTAAGCAGAGTGCAAAAATTAGTGAAAGAGAAAAATTTACATATTTCTTTAAAAAGACCGTAAAATTAATGAAAGAGAAAAATCCACACCATCATTTAAAAAGAGTGCAAAAATTAATGAAAGGGAAAATTTTACACCTTCATTTAGAAAGAGTGCAAAAATTAGTGAAAGGGAAAAATTCACACATTTTAGTGAAAGAAAAAAATTAACACATTCATTTAAAAAGACTACAAAAACTAATGAAAGTAAAATTTACACCTTCATTTAAAAATAGTGCAAAAAGTTAATGAAAGGCAAAAACTAGTTTTTTCCTAAACAAGTCTACTTGCATAATTTATTTAAAAAACTAAAAATGTCTCAGATATATAAAACAATTAAAAAAAAGTTTAATAAAACGTTCAGATAGAAGAAAAGAACATTTTGAATACCTTTTTTTCTAAAATATGATAATGCTTCTTTTTTTAATTTTATAAGAAACTTTTGTCTTGAACTTTTGAAAATGTTTAATCCAATAAGAATATGAGTGAGAAAGAAGAAAAATTAATAAACACCCAGTTTGGTAAATATTTTTCAAATCACCTAATTTGGTAAATAAAATTTCAAATACACTAGTTTGGAAAAAAACTCAGGAAAAACTCACACCTTAATTTAAAAAGAGTATAATGTAATCAACAAAAGATAATAGACAAGTACCAAAATTATTCTTATCTCATTGATAGATCAACTTCACTATATATACATCATCAAGAGTAAGGGTAACTTAAGCATGGGAGGTGAAAGGTTAGTAGTAATGGTGTGATTAATGTAGATGAGTACTACCTATTATACACTATTAACATTATACTACTGAATAATGCTGGCTCGGTTATTCAAAATCGATATCAACTGATACTGCAGGATGAGATATGCTACCTCGTTAAAACCTTACTAAGAAAACCCAGTGGGTTAAAACTTAGTTAAGGAAAAAGAGTACAGCGTGTATAATACTCCCCCTCAAAAAATATAATCTTTTGTAATATGTGCTTGACTTGTTCGTTGATATATGCATCTTTTGATTTGAGCAATGTAGTATGCATTATCTTCATATAAATTCAGCAGGTGTCTTTTAAAAATTTAAACCTCAGTCTTCTAAAATATGTTGAACCATTGACCCCAATAAGTAAAATGCATGCATATTGATATCCAAAACATGATAAGTCACCTGCATTAAAAGTCAAGCGAATAGTTTGGGACTCAATAATTTTCTCGTACACAATCTCGTGTCCCGAAGTCCCGCAAGGAATCAACTTATCCTTTGATATGTTTGGTTACTTGTTTGGCAAAACTTTGCTAGGAAAAACCCCGTGGGACAAAAACCATAGCAAACTAAAAAAAAAGTACAACTCACATGTTCTCCCATGTGGGTATACTATCGTTCATTATACACAATAAATATCATACTTCAAGATGATGTTAAACCGGTAATCAAGCGTCTATAAGATAAACTGATGCTACTGGATCATGTATATTAGATTTGACTTATATTTCGCTAGCACATTTACTAGGCAAGTAATATAATGTCTTGTAATATTTAGGAGACATATTAGTGCATCAATAACGATTAAGTATGATACTTCTGGACCAAATACTTCTTCACCCTTTCTTAAGGCGGTAAGGATCCATGTAAATATCTTACGTTCGAAAACTAAGGGTGTGCTTGAGAATAACTTTGTCCATATATTAAAAAGATGTAACATCTCATGTAAGTAGTTTTGATTATGGACAAATACGTACACTTTCATATATACCTGAACTACAGGTTGAGTAATATAGTCTTGTGTAAATTTATTTAAAAAGAATTTTCTCTCTAAGGGTTCAATAGAGTCTCTGAAATAATATTTAAGATCATCTATGAAACTACGACTATATGAACCCAACAAGAAAATTTTTGATAGACATATGTGTGATATTTTCAAACTTGCACCTCAAATTATTTACTGAGTCAAGTACTAGTTTCTTAAATGCTTAAATGCTTCAAGCATTCTAACGTTTAGGGATTTTCTAGGAATTTTCATGTAAATGTAACTTTAAATGTCCCGTACAAAATCTCATTGACAACATCTATGTTCCCTCCAAAGTCTTCTATGATATTTCAAGGCTAGTAAATATGACAGGGTTATCGCATCCAATACAGGGGAACACGTTTCCTCATAATTAACTATTGGGATTTGGGAAGCAAAAACCCTTATGCTACAAGACTTACATTGCCAATTTCATTCTTTATGTTTCTTCTTTATTTCAAGGAAACCCGTTTACAAACTACTGTTTGACTTCTATGGTGTTCGAACTACAAGTTCAAAAACGTATCGTTTATCTAAGAAATCTAATTAAGCCTTCAGTGCATCTTGCAGTTGATGCAGTCACCTTTGTGTATGTACTCTTATAGAGTTTTAATTATGTAATCTCTCACATGGATTACAACAATTGCTATTGCATATGCAATTATGTTGTTTACCATATCTTTTCATTTCGGTAAAACTGTACTATTTAGTACACAATTCTATGAGATCTCATATAAGTTCGGTACTTGAGTTTCTTCTAGAACTATATTATCCTCTTCTGGGGTATTGTTAATCGCTTCAAGGATTATACTAATAGCCTTTTATACGGCTTCGTTAATCTCTTATGGGATTTCATTAATAACCTCTTTTAGGGTCCATTAATCTCTTCTTGGATTTTATCTACAACCTCTTCTAGGGTTGGTTAATCTCTTTGGATTTTATAAACAACCTCTTCTAGGGTTGGTTAAGCTCTTCTAGGATTTTATCAACAACCTCTTTTAGAGTTGGTTAATCTCTTCTTGGAATTTATCAACAACCTCTTCTAGTGTTGGTTAACCTCTTCTGAGATTTAATCAACAACCTCTTCTAGGGTTGGTTAATCTCTTCTGAGATTTTATTAACAACCTCTTTCTAGGGTTGTCTAGGTGAATTTTTCTCAACTTACACCAATTGCATAATTATGCTCCATATATCTTTATGACTTATATCTTTAGAACCAATCTATATTTTTTCTCTTTTTTTTTATTGGTAATTCTTTTTAAGATTACTTCAATTTGAGCATATGTATCTTATACTAGTATATGTGACTTTGTCACTATGTTTATGTTTGTAAGTGCATACATTCATTTATCTGCTATCCTCGACAAACGTATGATATATTGGAGTTCTGATTCTCATTGGGCACTCCAAGGGTGGAGATTTGATAGTAATGATGCATTATATTTTACTTTCATGTGCTATTAGTATTTCCTAATTCATTCTCCCCCTTTAGACTAGGAATACAAGTCGTTAGTTTTAATCTAATCAAGGAAACAACATATAGAATAGCATGCCCCAATGCAAAAGATGATAATTTGCATCGAATCAAGAGAGACCTAGTGATTTACTAAATCTTTTAAGGATTTGGTAAAACAATTTTGTGTGAACATCTACTACTGAGTGTTCAACATGTAGACGTTCAAAGCTTGGGATGTGGATTCTCCTACAATATCCATATAGATATTTAGATTTAACTGGGAAATCAGCTCTCAGTTGTATTTGGATTAACTAGGAAAATGTAATATTTTATACGCTATTCATTTGTGTGAACACAAGGATGTCTGAATTAAGACCAAGAAATGTTGTAATGAGCCACATGGGGATGTATGGGCTCACATATGTACTCTCATTTATCCGAATTTGTTTTCAATAGGGTAAAAATTCAAAGCCTAAGGAGCCCACTACTCATGACAAAGAAAAGATGAGCCATGATTATTAGTAGACCCAAAATAATGGTTATAGCAGGGCATCAAATAGAATCCTTGACTAGGTTTGGTTCAACTACTATCACATAGTGTTTTCATGTCTATAGCCTCTCTAAGAACTGTGATTTTTTTCTTTTATTTATTAATTTTATTTTACCATAACTAAATAGTATTCGCATGTATGTTACTATTGTGATGGAAGGAGTTTATGGATGCGAGACGTGACTGATGTGTATCAAACATCATCTTGAGATTGTCTCTATTCATTCTTTTCATTCATTGGAAAACATGTTATAAAGAAGTAAACCTATCTAAAAACTAAAAATACCTTATGTAGAAACAAAATTTTAAAACAACTTTATAAAATACATAAAACAAATTTTTCTAAGAAACATGTAACATTTTAATATATAAAATAGAGAAAACAAACTTTTTTTTTTTCATCACATCAGGTATAATTTCTTTCATAATAATTTAAGAAAACTTGATTTTATGTATTAATTTCGTTAGTTGATTTTGCCT
>WOUH02061317.1:0-10628 GCA_009936405.2 Stevia rebaudiana
GTTTAAACCGAACCACGTTAAACCCTTGTGTCGTTTACTGCTTTGGTGTGTTTGTGTGTGCGTGTTATATCCCAAGATTTCACTAATGCTGTGTGTTTTCGGTAATTCTTGTATTGTACTTATCTAACGACAGTTAAGATGGAGTTAATGAGGTGGAGCGAAAATAAAGCTTTTGAAGTGTAAATGCTTTTTTTAAAGTTTTAAAGTGAAACTGATGAATTATAAACACCACAGGAAGGTAAACTCTAATTAACTCTTTTAGTTATTCTATGTCAAAACTTCATAAATAGGTAATTAATTTGCAATTTTGTTCTTAATAGAACTCATGTTCTTTTTAAGTTTACTTATTCAACTTTTGTTTATCGCTTCAAGATCCTCACATAGAAGCTTTGATGAACGAGTAGCGCAAGCTGGTGACTCGCAAATACTGACTCATTTGGTTCAAATTTGACTCACCAAATATGCAATGCAACATCATTTCTGTTTCCCTTAAGCTAATGAGACGATGTTTAAGCTTAGAAAGATAAGTAAAGTATATCAAGTGATAGAACATAACATTTAAGATAAGTAGTGTTGGTTGCATAGGTTTATTGAGTACGCGGAATGTCCTCCTCAAATTCTCAATACAGATGGTTTCTCTTGAGTGTCTGGACAAACAATTATATTCAAAGTAATTTGTCAAATCATATGAGTCTATTACTCCTTTAATCTTGGTGTTTTATTCTCTCTTGGTGCAAAGGGTTTCTTAAACACTCAATAATTGACCTTTGACGTTAATACACGTTTAATGTACTATTGTAGTTTATACTTGGAATCTGAGTCACCAAAATTTCTTGTCTTCCGTGTCCAACTTGCTTCCTTCTTTTATGCTCTTTTTCAAAATATGCTAAGAGGCTGTTTATTTATCTCTTTACAGACTCTTAATGGCTCAGAGCTCTTACTGATTTAGCACTTAATGGTTCAGACTGTTTGTTTCGCGAGCAAATTTCTGAAGCAAATGTCTAAATGATTCAGACATTTGCCTCTGAATGGTTAAGCATTATATTGAGTCTGAATGGTTAAGACCTCTTATCTGAATTGGTCAGACATTTTCCTTCGAACGGTTAAGCATTATATTGCCTCTTAATGGTTCAGAACTCTTACTGATTCAACACTTAATGATTAAGATCTCTTACTGGTTCAGCACTTAATTATTCAGAAGTTACCAAACAGCCCTTAAATGTCAAGATTCTTTTGGTTTGTGCCATGCGACTTGTAGTCCTTTTTGTGTTTGGTCCTTTGTCAATTAGATTTGACTCTTTCACGTGATCTTAAATCCTTTGCATCCTTCCATGCCCTTGGCCTACTCTTTCCTTTTAATGATGTGGCTTGCCTACTTCCCACTCTCTAATCCGTAACTCATTTTTAACTTTAAGCGTCTTGTCGTTTGTTAAGTGTTAAACTGAAACACTTAATATAGTATTTTGCATTACCATCTCAGTGTGAGACTTGGACTTGCTCCTCTTCTTTCTTTCTGAGCCGCAACTTGTAGATGTTACCTAGACACATAGTGTGTGATGCGGCTTGAGTAAGTCAGATGTCCTCTTCGATGGAGATGGTTTTCAAGCTCTTGCCGTAATAAGTATGAAGGTAATTTTTTTATGACAAATAAAATTAATAGAATTATGGTTTAGCATTTTTGGTTTTTGACATGTTTGGAGACGAGTATCATGTGACATGAATCCAATATGAAAATGTTAACCACCAAACCATCAAACCTCACAAAAAATCCACAAACCCAACCTTAAACTAGTATAATCGATGAGAGCGAGTTTAAGATGTAGTTTTACAATACCAAAACCCAACTCATTATCTTTTCTTTTCAATTTAATCAAAACAAAATCTTGAAATTTTGAATTAATTTTTTTAGAAACAAAATAACAAGTTTGAACTGGCAGTAGTTGGTCAAAAAACCAGCTACCATCAACATCAATTATCTACGAATCATACGCTAACCATCTTTTTTAACTACAATTCCGAGATTTTTCTCGAATAAAATGATGAACACGACGACACATGCAATCTACAAGATTTAACCCCAGACCTTTTGATCGTAGGCACACCACCTAACCAACCATCACGATACCCCTTAAGGACGAACGATAATCACTTATCTATGGTAAAGTACATACATATAGGTATTGTGGCTCGTAAATCGTATCAAATAATAACAAACATATATCTTGTATAAAAGGGTTGGTGAATCTCCTGTTTTTTATTTGTTCTATATAGCCTTGTTTTCCTCGGTACAACAAACACGAGGACAACAATCCGAGATTTGAACTACCAAGGGAAATCTATAGCATACATAGTATCATCAAATATAAGATAATAAGAAAACTGGTAAATAAAATAGCTGTCATTTTTTGTAAATAAAAAAAAAGGAAAAAAAAAGAAATAAAAAAATTTGTTACACCAGCAATACTTTGGATATCTTCTTCATGTACACAACCAATGACCAAACAGCTAACCCAGCTGACACATACAGTAAAGCAACACCAGATGTTCCCAATAAACCAACCTCTGTAAAACTGCATATTTGTGGTCAGAATAAATATTTCAGATGGTCAGGTTGACCCGTTAGCATTTTTTTGCCTGAATTTTTTTATTTTTATATATAATTAATGCATTAATTACTATGATAGTAATAAATCAGTGAATAAATAATTCAGAGAAAAAGAAAAACAAATGAATGCGTATGAACCTGGGATCTCTAATCGCCAAAAGAATGGTTAAGGAAGTCATTTGTGTGGCTGTTTTCCACTTTCCCAAATTATTTACAGCAACAGCCTGAAAACCATCATTAATAAATTATTTATTGTTATTATTATTATTATTATTATGATAGTATTTATATATAAAAAAAATGTTAGACATATGTAAAGAAACATACCCCTGAAAGTTTACCACCCTGTGAAGCAGCCCATTCTCTAACTGCAGACATTGTTATCTGGAATAGGTTGTAAACTGTTTTATTAAATGCTTATTTATGCATTTAGAACCAATTTACTTTAACTTTGGTCCATAAATAAAAGGGGCATTTTAGACGATTGATCAATAGTCAAACATGTTCATCAACTACGTGTCAAGTTGAACATTCCATACGTTCATAAATGGTCACATACTCACATGGTTGTTCAACATACAATCTAAAAAGCACCTTCAAGTCAAATTTCATAGATGGACATAATAAATAAGAGGTAATTACACAACTGGTCCTTGTGGTTTTTGGAAAGTTACGGGTTTGGGTATTAAAAGTTAAAGTAATAGGTTTGGATTTATGCTTTCAGTTTTGCAACAAATTTGGGTACTATGGCCAACTTCGGTTAGCTTTTCCATTAAATGAGAGTGAAAAGACCAACATACCCTTTGACCCTTTGAAAAGTTAAAGTCAAATGATAAAAAGTCAGAGGGTATTTTGCCCAAATTTAACGGAAAAGTTCACATAAGTTAGACTTAAAACTCAAACTCATCATAAACTCAAATCTATTACTTTAACTCAAACTCATCATAAACTCAAATCTATTACTTTAAAACCTTAGTACCCAAACCTGTTACTTTTCATAAACCACAGGGACCATTTGTGTAATAAACTAAAAAAAAATACAGGGTCCTTAATGAATTAATAAGATGCAATATTAGCAAAACATTCCGCTTTTTCCTTAAGATTTGAGAGGTAGTGTCTTCCAAAATTACATAGTCAAAAACAGAGTAAAACACCCAAAAAAAAGTTAACAATGAAAAACTGTGGGTAAAACTATAATACCTACAAGGCTACAATAGGACAACATAACACACAAAAACATATCTTTGGTGAACAGAAACGATAAAGAAGCAACTGTTAGACTAATCTTGTTTGTTCACATGTCAAAAGGTGAATCAGGGGAGTAAGTAAGTTAAAAGTTGGTTTTGGTTATTAAGTTATTTAATATGTTTGCACGATCTGCAATGCTTTATCTGTAATTGTTTGTTTTTCAAGCCAAGTATGTGTGCTATTAGTGGAATTTACTGGGTATGTTTGTTTTTGTTGTTTATTCGGGAGTTAGAGATTTAGTTTTATTTGGTTTCTTAATTTGAATTCGTATAGGTTCTAGGCTAAGTGGCTAACAACAATGTGCAAATGCAACAAGATTTCAGATTATCAAATGTATCCAATAGTCCAAATTGAGTTTTATCTGGATATATGATGAAATTATTATGAAAAAGACAGCAAAAACTTAATTAACAATGTGTTAAGTTAAGAAATTACCTCTCTGCCAATTACTGCAATTGATGGTACAGTTAATAACCATGGTTTTTGTCCAATCATAGCAGCTTCAGGAGGTTTTGTACATAACAATACCAACGTAGTAGCAACCATAAGCTGCACCCAGTAAGCATGAAATAATAAAATAAAGATAAAACGATTATTTATAAAATTAAAAATATATAAATGAAAATTATGCAATCCGTCAGTACCTTATCAGCGACAGGATCTAAAAACGCACCAAAGGCAGTTCCTAAGTTCATCTAAAATGCATCAAAGGAGACAAATTAATTCAGAAATTGTAATTTATTGTATCTGCCTTTAAGGTTGTTTTATACATATAAATGCGTACTTTTCGTGCAAGATAACCATCAAGCCAATCTGTAATTGCTGCAGCAATGAATATCCATGTGGTAGAAGTTGTCCCCAGTTGACTATTCATATAAAATGCTAATAAAAAAAAGAAAAAAAAAGTATGTTAGTATCACCAAACTGACTATACACGCGACAGGATTTGTAACAAACAGTAATCTCGTGTTCCGTCTGGTTATTTCACTCTCAACAAAACGGCAAAATCAATTGCCAGATATTAAATATGGTTCATGCCACTTTCAATTATAAGTTATAACAGCAGATCAGTTAATCAGTTGAAAGGAAGTTAAAACATGCATCCATTTGAATACTTTAGGTGTAGTTAAGGACTCAAGGCGCAAAGGCTTATCATTCCTAACTTTGACAGATTATCATCTATCATAACTACATAGAAGAATTTCCTACATTAATTAGTCACATTATGAAATATATGCAGCAATTGAAACCAGAATTGACAATCTCTATGGGCATGACAATTGAGCAAAATCTAGCTTCTTACTTGAATCAGACCGAATTAAACCTGAAAGTGCATAAACTTAGGATGAATCAATCATTTGAACCTCCAGAGAATCTCAAATCAAACGAAAAGAAACCATTTTGCCTAAATTCCTCTAAATCCATAACATTATCCATAAATTTGTATCAAACAATTCTAACAGCATGTCCAAAAATATGTCAAAGATCATAAATCATCCAACTTTCAAACTGTAACAATCTATAACGCTAAAACGCATAAATATCCAGAGAGATACAAGATAAAAAGATATAGAATCGGACGTACTGCTAACGATAACAGGAATCGACACAACGCGTCCAATTGTTAAGATCGTAGGCAACGTCAGCAATTTATTCGACGGAATTTGTTTAGAAACCGTAGGTTTTAGCTCACGGTGATTTTCAGGCGACAATGCAGACACGACACCGGAGCCGCGATCATCTCCGTCGTGATTGTTTACGGATCCCATAGCTGCTCCACCACCGTTAAATGCTTTGGACAAATACGTCAAATTATTCTGACCACGAAACCCTAGTCTGTTATTACTGTTATTATCGTTGTAATTGTTATTGTTATCGCGAGCTGAGGTTGCACAGGTGGTTGTTGTATTCCACCAGGTCGAGCACATTTCCGGCGGCGTCCTAGATCTCCCGGCGGCGATTGCGACGGAGCCACCAGTGCTGACGCCGTTGGTGGAGGAGAATGGGAGATACGGTGGTTGGTTTGGGAGGTTGAAGGGCATGGTGGTGTAATTGTTTGTGGGTGGGAGATTATATAGGATGCGCACCCATCGCTTATGTTAGCACGTAAAATGAGCACGGGGGCTTACGTTAGCATTTTGAAGAAAATATCTCGTCATGATTGAGTTACGAAAAGACTCGTTCACGGCAAAGTAACGCTTTTCAAGATGTCGTCTATGTGCTTCGAGCCTTTAATACTCACAAAAATATTGTAACCATTGTATTGCTAAAAACGTAATTATTTAACTAAGAGTTTGTTTGGTATGGTGTAATTGAATAAATTAAGAAATGAAATTGACGAGTTAATTTAATTGACAAAGGAATTATATGTTAATGTCATGTTTGGTTACCGGTGGAAATCAAATGAATCATTACTTCATGTTGTTTGGTAAAATGAAAAATATGCAGGAATGAAATACAATTTTGGTCGGGTCATGTTTCTGGTCATTGGTCGGATCATGGATCAGGTCGTGGTTCAACTCATGGTTGGTTCGTGATTTAGCGTGTGAGACTGGTCATGGTTTGGGTCGTGGTTCCTGTGTCATGGGTTGGTTCAAGGGTCAGGTTATGGTTCGAGTCATGGGTCGGGTCATGGTCTGGGTCATGGTTTGGGTCATTGGTTGGGTTATGATTCGAGTCATAGGTCGGGACATAGGTTGGATCATGGGTTAGGTGATGGGTCGGGTTATGGTTCAAGTCATGGGTCGGGTCATGGTTTAGATCATGGGTTGAGTAATGGGTCAGGTTATGGGTCGGGTCATGGTTTGGGTCATGAGTTAGGTTATAGTTAGAGTCATGGGTCGGGTCATGGATTGGGTAATGGGTCAGGTAGTGGGTCGAGTCATGGGTTGGATCATTGATCGGATCATTCCTTCAAGGAAAGGAATGAAAAAAAGACTCATCCTCTAAGGATTGAAAAACATTAAAAGAGAAGGAATCACATTCCTTATGTAATGGTACATTACATTACTAAGTGTAACCAAACATGTTTTATTTTATTCCAACATAATGGCTCATTCCATTCCAGCCTCCATTCATGCATATCAAACGTTACCTAAGTAATAAGAGTTCATGAAGTGGAAAATAGTACATCAATATGCGATCAACATGTTTTTAATATTCAATCACACCCACTACAAGGTAACTAATCACACCCACCAATGGGGCTTTGCCCTAGTGGTATCACCCTGACTTTCCAAATGGGAGGTCAGGGGTTCGAAACCTTTTCAAGGCAAAAAAATAGGGCTAAGGAAGGTCAGGGAGTTTTCCATTTGGTTTCCTCCTGGGATGGGGCACACCTGGTAATAGGTGTTGTCAACATGCACTGAGTCAATTTGGCTCGGGAAGATCCTAAAATTAGGTGGTGTTGTTAAAAAAAAAACTACTATATATTTATATCAAGGAAACGTTGGTGATGTCACGAGTGATAATGACTTGAAACTAATAACAAAAAACTATTGATGACCTAAATAATAAAACAACTGTTTTTTTTAGAAATAACTATTCTATACACACAGCTCATCTAACACATCTTAAATACTTCATCACTTGCTCAACTCTTGTAGGTCTTCATCACAGGATTTTCGCAGTTTTTACCATTCTTGGGTTTAGTGATTTTTGTTGATTATTCTTCATCCGTAATTTAAATGTGTGAATTAGTGGTTTTTCTTTATCGGTTCTTTAGGCTCAATAAATCCCCCTGAACGGATGAATCCAAAGCATTCATTTATTCTTAAAGTTGATACTTTGCTTGACCTCTGAGTTATATCTAAAAAATTTTTGCCTTTGAAAGAGGATGATTGTCTTCAATATCAATAAGCATGAGCTGATGTAGATCAAAAATCTGAAACGTCTAAGATTGTATACCATTTTTTATAAATGGCCTTGGATTCATTTTCTATTTTAAATACAATCAATGCTTGGTGTATTGGTTTTGAAGAACCACTCTTATAAATTGTTTTTTCAGTAGTGTTCTATTTTCATAGACATTTTCCTCTCAACTCAGATCAAAGATTTAACCCGAAATCTATCTTCATTGTATTTTTTGATCATGGTATCATTAACTTTTCCACCCTTTGTCACATGGCCAATAATATCAAATGATTCTTCAATAACAATTGGTCCTTGTTTTACTAATATTGATAAAGAATTAGTTATTGGAGTGACAAATTTTTCAGGATTTTCACAATTTTTTTTTTCTTTTGTAATCCTTGTAGGTGTCATAGAATCTCATGCCTTCCCATATAGACACTCCAACTTTTGTTCCATAACATGCTGCAACTAATTCTTCGGCGATTTCCTTCTTCCTCTCTTCTTTGTTCTCTTTGTCTTTCTAAGTCCCTAACCTTTTCTTCAATTTCTCTACTTCATTTCTCACCGTTCTATTTTGATGACCAAGCTTTTCACTACTCATCCATTCCACTACTGAATAATCAACAATTGCAACTGGGGCATACTTATGGTATCCATTATTGCCTAGTTGCTAATGTACAGTTGCCACTTGGGATATTTTCCACTAAAGCACTCATGTTGTTGACCTTTAAGTTGCATATTTACCACTAATTTCAGTTACCATTGATCCAAGTTAACACATATTTGAGTTATCACTAATCTGAGTTATAGCTCATCTTAGTTGCCAGTGATCTTAATTAACATTGATCCTAGTTACCACTTGAAGAATTAATCATAAAAAGTACTTAGGGTATGTATTGTTATAAAGTTGAATTAGTGGGTCTTAATATGTAAATATGCAATACGTTAAGCGGTTGAGGTATTACAACTGATGTGTGAAACGACGCTTCTGTTAGATAGTGTCGATCCATCCAATATATATATAGATGATGATCAGATTGTAAATTAACAATTTCTGAATATAATCATTTAGTATGCAATCCCCTCTAGTGTGTTTTTCTATATCCAATCAGTGCATATATTCATATTGTAGTAAGTATATTATATTGTTTTCATTCTCGTGCATCACAATTTAATATAGTTTGATCTCCGATCAAACATACTCAATCATAATCAAATTGAAAGCTTCTTGATTTCCAACAATTGGTATCAGAGTCAGTCAGGTTTAATCGATCACTAACAATGGAAAAGCCACAAGAAAAAGTCGGAATTAAAATTGGGAATTATGGAATCCTCATTACATGCCATGATATAATTCCAATATGTCTCCAAGAAGAAACCCATGATTTGGATTCAATACAGAAATTGATGATGCCAAATAACAGCCCTAAACCATGCTCGAATAACATATTGCAAATGACTGGAATAGCATCAAACCGATATGACGCGCCAATCTCGTGTTTATTCGCAGTGGCGAAAACCTATGTGTTGCAGTGAACCAAACATGAATGAGTGATCCTAATGATGGACAGTTGATGGTCCGTAATACCAACCAAGGTGTGTTGAAGATGGCAAAGAGAATAGCCATGGAAGTCATGCATAAGACATGTTAGATACAACACAAAACAATGATGTCGAACGTGATACAAAGACAGAAGTTATTGTATATTTTGTGGGTTTATCGCTTAGACCCGATATGTTACCATACAAAGAACGCATACGACTTTGAAAACAACAAGTACAAAGGGCAAGAAAAAAGTTTAGGGAATTAGGGCAGCCATGAAAGAGCAAAAGAAATGATCCAAGAAGATTCCGACCCCGCACGAAGTACCGATCAAATCCCTACCGGTAAACCTTATGTCATGTGTTACATTTGTAGCGAAGGACATTTTGCCTTTGAATGTCCAAATCATAAGTCCCGTAAAATTTTAAAAGTCTAATTTATAGTTAAAGAAAGAATATTTGGTGACTGGGACCGAGAAGCAAACATGGGATAAGATTGGGACCGGGATGCAAACATGGGATAAAATTTGGTTCGTGAATGCCAACTATGATAACTACATGACCGGTAACTGGGCATTGTTCACAGATTTTACATCTAGTTTAGGAGTTGAAACTAGAGGGGATGATATGAAATCTATGTTCATTAGAGGAGTTGGTGATATTTTGATTAACCTTGTAGGAGAGACTACACAAATTAAAGGTGTGCATTATGTTCCAAGCCTAGACTCCAATATCCTTGACATGAAGCAGTTAAAAGTAAAAGTTTTTAAAATTATATTGATGGGAGAAAAGTGTTATATAAAAGAGAAAGAAAGCAACTTGCATGATAATTCATCAAACAACTTGGATGAATTGAAAAGAAAGGAAGATGAGCATTTATCAAACTACTTCGATGCAATTGATATGAATGCAAGTTTGGGTACAAATGAAAGGGAAAATTTAAGCATACGGTATGTTCCAACATCCATGGATGAATGTGAGAAGTTTCTTGATATCCTACAAAAATATGTTAGTGTGAGGGAAAACTTTTAGGATATGATGCATTGGTATCAAAATATGTAAATGGAAACTCCATGTGAGAGACCCATTCGTCCATACTTCAGGAATGGAACTGAAGTTGAATTATATAACCTTTACTTGATGGTTCAAGTAAGTGATATCCTTACAAAGAAGCAACAATAATGCATGGAGTGTCATTGCATTCAAGGAATTATGGTTCGAGTTGAAGACTATTTGCACACTTTGTTTGGAAGGTATATAGTGACAATTTCAAGAAGGCATGCAAGATCTCGACTCATGAAGATAAAGGTGAAACTTCTACTCAAGACGGAAGCGAGAAAAGAAAGATGCTCAAGACCTAAGTTGTGATTAGAAGGGGGTT
>WOUH02061338.1:0-10626 GCA_009936405.2 Stevia rebaudiana
TATGTATTGAGCCTGTCAATACATCCACATAAGTTATGGATTTGGTCTTTAAACATAGATATCAGCAAATCAAGAATATGTTAGAAATAAATAACAGAAAGTAAAGATAGAGGTTAGAGATTTGCCATCATTCAATGGACTTAACAGATATGAAGCTTGCAGTAGAACCTGTTAATTGTGGGCATGTCACCATCTCATAGAGGAAACCTAACATTTGGTGCTTTTCCGATTTTTGATTGGATAGGAGTTCCCTTCTCACTAACGACGTGATCTAGGAATTGAATTTCTTGTATTGAGAATTCATTTTGAGAACATAGCGTATATCTGCCATATTCTATGCAACTTCTGCACTTCTCTCAAGTGTTGTTAGTAGGGTAATGAATTAGTCAAGATAGGGTCTACACACCCTTATCCGTATGACTTATAAATATAACTAGAATGTTAGTCCAAATGGTATAACCGTGAATTCATAGTTTCCGAAAAGAAATATCTGGAATATCCTTTTCTTGAACTCATGACTGATGATAATCGTACCTTAAGTCAATGAAGTTGATCAAATAAGTCATCGATTCGTGGAAGAGGATACTTATTCTTGATCGTGGGTTTATTTGAGTTGTGATAATTGATATACATTTGGAAGGATCCGTCTTTACCTTGGACAGGTAGGATCGAATTTTCTCAAAGAGAGAAGTTTGGACTAATGAATCCTTCATCTAGGAGTTTTGGAGTTGTTTTGATAATCATTGTATCTCGGAAGGCGCTACTCTGTACAATACTCTTGCTACAGATCTAGCCCTTGTATCAAATCAATTTAAGAGGAAATATCGTATCCTGATAATCATGATAACTCCTTTGGAAAGATCTTAAGATGTTCTTGTATAACGCGCACATCGTTTTCTGAAAACATGTGTGTTAACCGGGTCTTTTTTTTTTTATACAGAAAGTTAGTCCGAGATTAGCGTTTTCCTTTTCTCCTTGGACAGATAGATACGTTCCACTAGGGAGTGAGATGTGGACAATCAATTCCTGACAAATTGATTTCCGTGTGATTTCTATGAATTTTCGAGAATGAATTGGGAGTATACCAGTCTAAAGCATTGAGATCATTAACGTTTAGACATACTCTGGTGGTTTGTATTAATTTTCTAGGTGATGCGACATCAGGTGACTGATTTATGGATATACCGCTTTTCTTGGTGATACTAGGAGGAAAACAATTCAATTGCTCACAAGTTTTATTATCACGAGCAAAACCTTTGTTAATTGATTTATGAAACATATTCCATATGTTTAGATATGATTTAATGAAAACTTTGAAAACATAGGTTTGGGTTTGTCTTAGTAAAACTATCTTACACATAGTTTTATGTTTATTGATTAAGCGGGTTTTTAGAGTTCGTGGGAAAACCTCCTGAAAAACGTGTATGAAACCGTATATTGATATTTCTCCTATTATCAATGAAAAGTCTGTTGAGTTTCATAGTTGATATTACTCTTTAATATCATTGAAAACGTTGTTTAATCTCATTGTAGTTATGATCACAATACTATTTGCAAAATTGTTGATCAGACAGTTTCCATTGGTGTTATTACTATAAAAGTCTGGCACCAAAGCGTGATATGATTTTGCCCCACATATGACTACTATAAATCATATATGTGAGAGCTAATAATGCATGCGCGTAAACCTCCAGTTCTACCGCATGAGGTTTATCAGACCCAGTAGTACTACCCATTATTACCCTGTCACCCAGTGTTAACGGTCCAGAAAGTAGGGGACTTAGATTAAGTGGTGTAAAGATGTTACAACTATGTAATAACGGATAGTATGAGTATATGTAATCTCCCCTCGTAATGTAAAACAAATAAGTGACAAAAAGATGACATGAACTCACATAATAATCGAGAAGAGGAGATAGAGAATAAAGACGAAGGAGAGTAGTAAGGAGATCCATAATCCCTGAGCGTGATCTCCGAGAGTCCTGGTGATAACTGATTAATCCGAACAAGATCCGAGCTTCTACGTGATAAGAACCGAAAATCGGACTTGTGTGTGTGTGTTTTCGAGTTGAGATTGGAGTGCAGATGGACTGAGGTCGAAGTCGGCGTTTTATAGGCATATATGGAGATCCTTCGCGCCACGCAACGCCGGGGCCTGACCACCCGCGCGACGCGCGTAGGTGTGGTGGTGGCGTGGCTCAGCCACGTGCTGCCACTTGTCGTGCTGACCAGCCACTTCTCTAGCCACGTGTCCTCTGACTCAGCAAGAGGTTGCCAGCAGCTTTGTGGTGCCGCCACGTGTCTTGGCACGTTTCCCGAGGTGACACGTGTCCCGACACGTCGTCTCGTGGTTTAATCAGTCTGGTTAACTTGTTTTCGCGTTTCCCGCTTCGTTCGGACTCCGTTTCACATGCGGTTTTCGCCTATGTTCACGATTTTCCATTTCCAGTCTAACCCCATTGGTTTCACCTTGAAAGGAGGTGTCGGGATTTCAAGCCTATGGAACGTTGTACCGTTTTGCGTGTAACTTTGTAACCGTTGCTCGTACGAAATTCTGATTACACTCAAATGATTCAAAATACGTTTTAGAATACAATGAGAATATTTATTTCATATAAATATTGAGTTACAAATGGCGTACCGCCGGATTACAGATAGTCAAAGGCCGGAAAACGATCAGTTGACTGCGGAAAATGACCAGTTGTTATATGTAATCAGCACGTTTATAAAACAAGCATCATCGCAGAATTTTTCCGCCACAACGCGCGGACTGAATAGTACTAGTTATAAAAATAAATTAATTAGACCGTGTAAATAAACTTAATATTTCGTGAATCGTTAGTGAATTATTTGATGAAAAGTTTATTTATCTTCCTTTATTTTTTTAGATGAACGTAAAAAACATATCTTTGTTTATTTATGTTCATGAATAATTTGGTTATGTTCATTTTATTAAATTTGTTTCTGTTCGTTTAGTTATGTTTACTTATGTTCGTTTGTGTTCATTTAAATAACTATAAAATATTTAAATATTATTAAAATACCAATGCTTCATCATTCAATTATGTTCTTATATTTGTTTAGTTATGGTCGTGTTTGGTTAAAGTTAAATGAACAAACACGAACATTCATATGTTCGTTTTTGTTACATGCCTAGATATAATTGACTGGAGTGTTTATATATATAGTCGTGTGTTTCTTACGAGTTTAAAGGTTTAAGTGTTGTAGTAAAGAATAATGTAGTATTGTTAGCAGCAATATATTATTTCTTTGGTTCAATAGAAAAAGATAGTGTTTATACACTAAATGCAATAATCTTTTTTAAATTGATATTTTTAAAAGTATTTTTTTTTTATCTCCCTCATTATGGTCGTACCATGGCAAGGGCGAACCGGGCCACCGCCCCTAGCCTGGCATTTTAAGGGGCAGAAAAAAATAGTTTATATATAAATTTTGTTATAACCGTTTAAAATTCAATAAGCCTAGTCGTATTCAAAAGAAAATATAGTCAAGGAACAAACTCAATTCTATTTTAAATCCAACCTATAGTTCGGTAGAGCCGTAGAGGTGTTCGCGGTTCGATTAAAAACCGCGAGACCAGCCAAACCGGTCATCGGTTTGGTTTCACGATTGGTTTTTTCATCTTTAACTTCCGGTCGGCCGGTTTCAAAATTTCAAACCGTAACCAACAGTATGGTTTGCGGTTTTTTCCAAGAACCCGTACATGATAAACCAGACCGAACAGTTAGATTAATGTATATTTTGTTGTTTAATGTTATGTATTATTATTATTATTATTATTATTATTACTATTATTATTACTATTATTATTAGTATTACTATTATTATTACTATTACTAAATTTTCTATTTGCCATTCTAATCCTGCTAATTCTTCAGGATCAATTTTAACTAAATCCAAAAATGCCTGTATGTGTTTTAAATTTTCAAATTTTTCTGGAAATTTTAGGATTTTTGTAGAAATGTTAGGTTGTAATTCTATCTTCTCATTTCCTATTTCTAATCCTAGGAATGATATTTTCCTTTTTAAAAGTTCCATTTTTCTTTTTGATACTACTATACCATTTTTCTTTATTTCTTCAAATATCTGTTGTAGATGTTTTTCATGTTCCTGCACTGTTTCACTTGCAACTAAGATGTCATCAATATATACTAAACAATAATCATATTTTAAAAATATGTTGTCCATAAACCTTTGAAAGATTGATGGTGCATTCTTTAGTCCAAAACTAAGAACGTTCCATTCAAATTGTCCTTCAGGACATGTGAAAGCTGTCCATGGTTTGAATGTTTCTTCTAACTTTAATTGATTATATCCTGACTTTAAATCAAATTTTGAAAAAACTCTTTTCTTTTGTATAAGGTTTAGTAGGGTATCTTTGTTTGGTATATTATATCAATCGTCTTTTGTGTTATGATTTAATCTTTTATAATTATATACTATTATAGTTTTTCCTCTTTTAACTTCACTGTGATTTCTTCTATGAATGCTGATGATCTATGAGAACTTTAAGATTTTCTAATTAGTCCTTGTTCTAACATTTCTGGGATTTGTTTTTTGAACTCTTCTTTATCTAATGGACTATATTCTATATTAGTTATATCTGGATTTTTAGTTTGAACTTACATACATACTGTACCTTAGATTTTGTAATATATTCTCATATAAGACCAATTTTTTCTAAATGTAGTATTTTAGGATAATTTATACTTTGTGTGACATCTTTACCCTTTTTTAATTCATGACTAAATTTTTTTTTTATTTTTTTTTTGGCTATATTTATTAGGTTTACAAAGAAGAACTGCTCCCCATCCGTCTTTGCACCCATCTGTTTCTATAATAATACAATCTGTTACTAATGGTAACTCTAGTGGTTTAATGTCTTTAACTATTTTTTTAATGTCTTTTACTAAATTTATATCTTTTTTATTAAAAAATCTTTGACCATTTTTAGTTGTTTTACTGTATAAAAGTCCTACTAGTTTTGAAAGATTTGGGATGAATTTTCTAGCATAATTTACTAAACCTAAAAATGCTTGTATTTATTTTAAATTTTTAAATTTTTCTATATAAAATTTTTAAACAAAATTAAACTAACAACAAACCAAGAATACTTACAATGAGATCAGAGAGGTGAATCTAAGTGTTGAAGCTGAGCTCGAGTGATCTTGTTCAGCACCAAAAATTAAAATACTAAAATATCATATCAAACAGGATTTTTAAACATTAAAACTACATTAATAAGAAGTAGTTGAGAAGAAAGTTTAAGGGTAATTGATAAAATAATATATATATATATATATGTATATGTATATAAATAATACAGGATGGATGATAAGAAAACACTCTCGAGTTGATAAAACTCCTGAAACCCACTTTTTGTAACAAATGTTACGACTTTTTTTTAATTTTAATTTTTACAACTGCATATTTTTATATAAACAATACATTAAAATATAAAACTTTTGGTGAAAAATTTATAAAAAAGCGCCGAGTAATTTTTAAAAAAATATTTTTTACAAATTTCAGAAATTGTAACATATGTAAATGTTACATATGCAACAAATGTTTTCTCTATACTTTAAAAAAAAACGAGTTTTATTTTATTTTTGGAGTATTCTTTAAAAACAAAGTACTCGGCGTTTTTTTATAAAAAGTGACGAAATTGCATTTAAAAGTGAGCCTTTAAAATTTTTTTTTTATTAACTTAGAGTTTTTGAGCATTCTTTAGAGTTTTGCGCGTTTTCTCCACTCGAGCGGGTTTTCATATATATAAATATATTATATTATATATATAATAATAATAATATATTATATTAATATAATTGTGTTTTTCGGGTTTTAGAAAACTTAAACCCATCGGGTTTTAGAAAACTCAACCCAAACCCATCGGGTTGGGTTTAGGTTTAATTATTGGGAAAAGTACCAAAATAATCCAATTTGACCCATTTTTTTTTTTTACCAAAATAGACATGAAAAGCGCGGGCTAAAAAACCAAAAAGCGCAGGCTAAATCTGGTTAACACTCCCTTCATATTTTGTCACCTACAATTTCGCTGGCTAATTTAGCCAGCGTTTTTTTTTTTCGAATGTACAGGCTAGTAGCCATCAAAATTAGCCGACTCTTTTTAGCCTGCGTTTTTTAAAATTTAGCCTTTGTTTTAAAAAGCGCTGGCTAAAGTTTCAAAAGGGCTGGCTAATAAAAAGCGCAGGCTAAATTTTTAAAAAAATGCAGGCTAAATTTTAGCATACGCTTTTTTAGAATTTAGCCTCCAAATGTCATGTCTATTTTGGTAATAAAATGGTCAAACTTGATTATTTTGGTAAATTTCCCTTGATTATTTCGGTTTGAATTTTGGGTTTTTCGGGTTCAGGTTGGGTTTTTCGGGTTCATGAGTATGATAGGCCATGCATGTCCTTTATTTATATTTTTATTTTTATTGTAATAATATATATAGGATATGTTTCAAATAAACTATACTTTATAGTATGAGGTTACACTGAAAATATGAAAAGGGTAAGTATTTCTAAACACTTAAAAAACTGGGTCAAACAGACTCCGAATGAGCTCATTACAACGACGATAAAATCATCTTGTCGAACTCCACAATCTTAACTTTTAGTTTTTAGGGTTTAGATGTAGTGTTTATATTTAGGGTTTATTTTTATGGTTTAACTTTAATGTTTAGTTTTTAAGATTTAGTTTCAAGTGAAGAAACAAAGAAATGATCGCTTGTATTTCCACAAATGAGTTACAATTAAATAAAATATAATTTTCAAAGTACCAAGTTCAAATCTAATAATCAGATCTAAAACAATGCTGATGATCGAATTCTCTTCTTGCTGGAAATTCCACATAACTTTTTTTTTCCTCCAACGATTTATTTATAGGCGGTTGGTTGTAGGCCCCATTGGTGAGGAGAGCATGTTCGATATTAAGGGTCCGGATGAATGGGGAATTTTTGGGCCTTTAGATCCTTGCCACGTGCCATAGTTTGTTAGCCCGTATCATTTTCCGCACATGGGTTATTTACCGGGTCCTCAATTGGATCTTCTTGGGTTGGTTTTTACCCGCTTTACTTACTACTTTCTTCAAGTCCCCTAGTCCAGTATGCTAGAGTTTGACCGAGAGCATTCTGGAATAAAAGCTCTGAATTCATGGATGCTCCCCGGGGTTTCCTGATGGCGATGCTCCGGGGTTTTGAATTTTGTGATTTTTGGGCGGGAGATAATGTAATTGGTTAGCGGTTTCACGTCTCTTTAGGATTTTGGGTTTCGCTTTCTCTCTCTTTTGTGGCAGGCTCCTATTGGTTTCTTTGGGTGGTCCTGACTCCAGACGTGACACTCCCTTTTTTCCTTTCACGTGCACTGGGGTTTATATAAACCCCTTCGTTTGTTTTCTATACGTTTACACGCCATTTTTTTCTTTCGATCTTTCTACTCTAATCTTTATGTTTGACTGCTACTTCTTTATTCCAAAATGTCGAAGGGTGGAAAAAGTGGTAAGGTAAAAAAAAAACTCTAATCTTGATCTTGCCGATATAGGGGATGTTGTCGTTAATTGGCATCGGGTCGATTTTGATAAGGTAGTTTGAGCATTTAGTATACTTCCCGAGTGGGGGCCTACCTTTCCTAATTCCAGTGACACAACTTTGGATAACCCTCCTGGTTTGAGTATGTATGCCGAGTTCTTTCTTCACGATAGTTTTAGGTTTCCCATCATAGTCTTTTGCTTGAACGTGCTTCATCTGTATGAGCTCCGCTGCCGGAGACTGCGTTACACACCCTCCCAAACGTTGTTTAGGGATTCTTACGAGATTACTTTTATGGAAACTGGTACTTGTTTCGGATACGTTATGGCGTGAAACCTCATGCTTGGCATATCCCCGATAGCCTTAAGGGGTGGAAATGCCGATTCTTTTATACTAAGTATGCGGTGGTTCCCTTGGAGATGCATTATCGCGCTCTCAGGAAGGTTATCGCTGACACCCCTCCAGAAGCAGGTTTTAAGACCGAGCTTATGTTCCAGAGTCTAACATCAGAGGTTGCACTATATCGCGGGCTTCTTGAGACTGCTCTGATTGGCGTGAGTATAAGTCGCAACTGGACTGAGGACAGAAAGATACCAATTTTCCACCATTGCGGAAAAGGTGGGGTTCTTTTTCTGTGTAGTTATTCCTTTTTGTGATATTTGTAATGTTTGCTGTAATTGGTGGTTTTTGTCCTGTGCAGTTACTTCTTTCTTTGATTGCTTATTTCCAGACAAGTAGCCTTCGTGTCTTCCTGGTAGTATTCCGCGTAAGGAGTGGGAGCCATCCATTCTCGAGTTGACCCTTCCTTTCTTCATGGTGCTATATGAAGCCATCATGAATTTAGATTCAGCTGCAGCGAGACCCTAGAAGGCCGCAGCCTATGTTAAAGTGAATTTGGAGCAGGAGTGTTCTAATGTTCAAGCTGAGGTTAAAGATGTCATTGCTAGTGGCGATGTTGAAATCATAGACGTAGCTGAGGAGCCCTTGTTGCGTCGGTCCTGTAAAAGTATGTTCTTGATGTTCAGATCTCGGACCTCTCTGAGAATCCTGGTGACAATCCCAAGTTGGGATCAAACGTAATCCCGATTGTCTCCCAGTAAGACGTAAGCGGAAAAATGAGTGATCGCGTCAGTGGGTTTGATAAGGGTGTTTCGGGGGTGACTCCTTTATCTGCTTGGTTAGTCTTTTTGGATTTCTTCTTTCTATCGACTAATTTTTTTATACTGATATTTGTTTTTGGATGTCGTAGGTGCGGTGAAATTGTGAAGGTCGTGATTTCTGATGATGTTGTGTAAGGGTACTGATGCTCAGGGTAGCCGTGTTCCTTCGGCGGTGGCTAGATCACGTAGGCCTCAGTCCTCTTAGGTGTTTGTGCTGAACTGGACTCTTTCTCCTCGCACCCGTCTTGAGGGTCAGGCCGTCTGCCGTAAATTCCTCTGTTTGCTATTCCGGATGCTGAAAAGGATCATCCGCGACGATTGAATCATGACAACAAGTCTGATTTGCACTCTGTTAGCCTGTCGACTGCCTCTGCGACCCTTCCTGATGTTATGAGAGAGTGGGACTTGCAGCATGCTCGTCTGAAAGGAGTTAGGGCCCATGAGGAGGCTATTAAGGACTAGACTGTTAAATTGAAAAGGTGGGTAGCCGAGCTGGAATGTTCCAACACGTCGTTGGATAATATGCTCACTACTAAGGACACAGATCATCGGGCCTGATGTGTTGTAAACACACGACATTCTACGTTATATATTGAGTCATTTTTATTATTATTTGTATAGTTTTGTATAGTTTTATCTACGTTTCGTACATATAATTAATTTTTTCATATATCTCAGGTGTTCGTGATAAAGACGATGCTTTGAAGGTTAAACGAACAAGGAACGAGCACCCGAGGAGAAACGAGACGAACGTACGAGAAGAAAACGAATATTTTGAAAACCATGTCATAGACGTCGCTGAGGAATCCTTGTTGCGTCGGTCCTGTAAAAGGATGTTCTTGATGTTAAGACTCAGACCTCTTTGAGAATCCTGGTGACATTCCTAAGTTGGGGTCAAACGTAATCCTGATTGTTTCCCAGTAAGATGTAATCGGAAAAATGAGTGATCTCGTCTATGGGTTTGATAAGGGTGTTTCGGGGGTGACTTCTTTATCTGTTGGCTAGTCTTTTTTGATTTCTTCTTTCTATTGACTAATTTTTTTATACTGATCTTTGTTTTTGGACGTCGTAGGTGAGGTGATAATGGCGAAGGTCTTGATTTCTGATGATGTTATGTTAAAAACTTTGAACGAGGCTGGTGGTGGTGGTGATAAGGGAAAAAAACCTGTGGAGTCCGTTATTGTAAGAGGGGGTAGTGATGGAGGTAATAGGGGCGGTGATGAAGGTGATGAGGTGGTAAGGGGTGATGTGAAGGATGTTCTCAAGGATGATAAACTTTTTAGGAAGGGTATTGATGCTCGAGGTAGCCGCGTTCCTTTGGCGGTGTCTAGATCACGTAGGCCTCAGTCCTCTGGAGTGTTTGTGTCGAACTAGACTCTTACTCACCGCACCCGTGTTGAGTGTCAGGCCATCTGCCGCAAATTCCTCCGGTTTGCTATTCCGGATGCTGAAAGGGATCATCAACGATAAGTGAATCTTGACGAAAAGTCTGATTTGCACTCCGTTAGCCCGCCAACTGTCTCTACGACCCTTCCTGGTGTTATGAGAGATTGGGACTTGCATCATGCTCATCTAAAAGGAGTTAGGGCCCAGGAGGAGGCTGATAAGGACAAGATTGTAAAATTGAAAAGGTGGGTAGCCGAGCTGGAATGTTCCAACACGTTATTGGTTAATAAGCTCATTGCTAAGGACACAGATCATGGGGCCTGATGTGTTGTAAACATACGACATTCTACGTTATATATTGAGTCATTTTTATTATTATTTGTATAGTTTTATCCACGTATCGTACATATAATTAATTTCTTCAAATATCTCAGGTGTTCGTGATAAAGACGATGTTTTGAAGCTTAAACGAACAAGGAACGAGCACCCGAGGAGAAACGAGACGAACGTACGAGAAGAAAACGAAAA
>WOUH02061349.1:6938-23534 GCA_009936405.2 Stevia rebaudiana
TTTGAAGAAACCTTCTTCGTCACAGCTCAAGAAAGTAAAGATGGGATCATCTACTTGCACAGGTAAAATCTTGTGCTGGGGACATTTTCCTCTACCGGTAGGACCGAGAGGTTGCATTGGCGTAAAATGAGAAGATGAGATACAGTACTTCAAATCGCTGAGTGATTTGCAGACCTTGCCATACTATGATTGTCAAACATTAGCAAGACTGCCTACGATCGGATCCAACGAAGACGAAGATTTCACTTGGTTCGTACGTCAACTCGGATATGAGTTTCAAACCAAGTGGAAAAACTTCAAGACACAGTTTCCCAAGACTTCTCACAAGATTGATCCTGTCACTGGTAAGAAGCAGATTGTAAAGAAGTACAAGCCACCAAAACCGTTAAAGACGATTCCACTGAAGAAAATGCCTTAGTTGTTCAATTGTACATTCAGGTGGTGGTACTATGACGAACGTACCAGTGAAGCAGTGTTTGTGATTGAAAGGTCAAAGTCAAACAGGGAAACAAAAGTGGGTATTCTGCCCAATGTGGCTGGTCAACTGTCACTTCCTAAAAAATCCCTACCTTTTTGGACAAAAGATGTATTACAAGAAGAAATGGGAAGCTAAAGCGCAAAAAATTCAAAACATTGTGCATGTTTGCTTTACCAACAAAATTCATTCAGGAAGTGATTATATGAAGAAGCAAAGCAAGACAGGTTTGAAGATATACAGCTTCTTCAGGTTGACTAGAACAGTTTTGAAACCTCAAGATTACAGCTAGGTCCAAGGGGAGTCTGTAGAGTCAAATATGTCCCTAGACTGTAATCATTTTATATATTAAATGTAATGTTTTATTATTCACATTTGTAAATGTGAATCAGAAAGTGTACCATTGAGAACAATGAATTGTTTTGTATGGTTAATGCGAAACACACTTCTATTTCACATGATCCATACGAAACAAACTCATGTATTGCATAGGTCAATTGATTCGCATAGTGAGGCTATAAATAGGTGACATGTTGTCACAAAATCAAGAGAGAATAGAGCATAAGTGTCAAAACTCTGCCAATTTGTATACTCTCCACATAAACTATTGTTAATGAAATCTTGAGCTTAAACGTCGTACTTGATCTTCTGTTTTTCATCTTAAACTCTCTGATATGATCTTAGTTGTTTACACCAGCTAGAATTTGTGTTATTATCGTCTAGATTGTTATTAGGATTGTTCTTAGTGTCAAACATGTTGAAAACTTAGGGTCCTACAAAGCATCTAGATTAAACCATTCTTCAAACAACCCAGATTATTTATTGTAGGCCCATTTCATTGGATTAGCATAACCTAAGAAGAAGCCTTCTTCAGCTTTGGGACTGAACTTCTCCCCTGGTTTTAACATTGCGCACGGAGCTCCAAACGGTTCTAAACACTTCAAATTTGGCTCTCTATTTAACGTATAGAATGCATTGGCAATTGCTTCCGACAAGAAAGAGATGGGAAGCTTTGACTCAGCTAGCATCGTATGAGCAACTTCAATCAATGTTTATCAATGTTATGTTCTTGCATTCAGCTACACCATTTTGTTGTGGGGGTGTATGGTGCACTAAACTCTTGATGGATGACTTTGTCATTACAATATTCCATCATTTGAGAGTTCTTGAACTCTGTGCCAATATCTAAACTTATTCTTCTAGCTTTGAGATTATACAATTTTTCAAGCTTTGTTATGAGTAGCTTGATGTTCTCAAAAATTTTAGACTTCGCATGCAGGAAAGTTACCCATGAAAACCTGGAGTATTCATTGGTAAGTACCTAGAAATAGGAATCACCCGTGATACTCTTCCGATTAATGGGTCCGAAGAGATTCATATGGAGGAGTTGAAGAGGTACCATGATATGATGTGACTTTTTAGGTTTGTGTGATATCCTATGTTGTTTCTGTTTCTTGCATACGATACATACATCTGTCAGGTGAAAATTTGACTGGAACACCCTCCACAAGATTGTTGTGTATCAGATGGTTCATTGTCCCCACATTTATTTGACACATCCTTTTATGCCAATCAATATACTAACACGTGGTGGCCTAGTTCACGTTTGGATTTGTGGCAGTCCATATGGCCCGTTGTAATCCAAGAAACTTCAAATGTTTACTGTGACTAATTTGACTTTATTTAGCTAAGTTTGACTTTGTTTAGCTAAGTTTGACTTTTTTTGACTTTATTTGAATAACTTTGGCATTGCTTCACTTCTGTTGACTAAATGTATTTTGTTTAGGTGTGTTGACCCATCAAACCCTTGGTGATTTGTTTGAGTGTGTTACGTGTTGTGGTTTGTGAAATCACTATTTTGGCTAGTTTCTGTTTTGATAGAATCTGCCTAAAATTTGTTGTAGATTCCCGGACAGATTTGACTACTCAAATGGACAAACCAGATTATGAAAATTTTGACAGTACTTAGCCTTATGTGTTAGCTGTCCAAAGATATTTTCGTCGTATTTTTGCACTAAGTGGATATTGTTATAAAATTCCTACAATGAGAGTAGGTCATTGTAGTGGCAGTTTTGAGTCTCGAACTTCACAGAATCGTCATGAATTGTGTGTTTATCAAAATGGTGAAATTCCAATTGGAGAATTTAGTTAACATCCAAAAGTTTAATTAGCAAAAAGAATCAGTCCATTTGGTTATGTGTGTAGAGAGTTACCCTTGCATCTTCTAAAACTGTTTAACAAAGCAAAACTCGTCCAAATCGTATGCAATCTGTGGCATTGAAAGCTAAGTTGACGAACTACACATCAGAATCTAGAATGATCTGTTTTGTTTATGTTATGAATGTGTTACAGCCCATGTAACAGACCCTTATTGTGAAAACCAAGTAAAACTTAGCAAATCATGGGTCTAGATCAAATTTTGTTTTGTTTCGAGTTGTATCAAACATTACTACATGTTATATGGATTTAAATAGAGTAAATACAGAAGGAATGAGTGGTTATTCTTACGGACAAGCACTCATATTTTTAAAATTACGTAGGTGATAGTGAAGACGAAGAAAAACTGAGCTTCCTCCTTTCTTCTTAAGCTCTCGAATGAAGATCGAGCTCCAAACCTCGTGAGAGTAGATTGAAATACTGAATAAAGGTGGCTACGGTCGTGCGTGAGTTGAGAGAGAGCAACTTGGGCGAGTTTAGGGGTGATGGAACGCAAAAGTGAGCTTAAGATGCTTTAATCTAGATTTTGCCCGTCTGCAAGTCTCTCGTGCGTCGGGAGAAGTGCAAAGAAGTGATCTCGCGTGGCACGAGCCAAAACAGATGTTGCACGGTTGGTGTAGTCACACGTTGCGAAGTAAGGATGCCCGAACTCTTGCATGGTGCGAGGGTCGCGTCTGTAGAGTTTCCCCAGCTCTCGTCTGTGGCGATGGTGTGCCTTGTGGCTCTTCTGGTGGCCCGAGGGGTATGCATGAGTTCATTTTCTTTATCGGCCTCGTATCGTTTGTTTGTTTGTTTTTTATTCACTGATGTTAGTGGATGTTGACAAGTGTGTGCAAATCATATATTGGTCTTGAGAATTGTGATAAGGACATATATTGATGTGGAATTTCATTGATTAATACTGAAATTATATGGAGTGGTTTAATCAGGTCGGGTTACAATACGGTAATTTGATGGATGTCACGTGAAGTCCCACACACCTCATGTGGTACGTGGGTCAGAATTCGCTACCTGCAAAGTTTGTGCAATAACAATTTTCACCACACATGGGGCATGTAAGGGCATGCACGTGTCGTGTTTCCCCTACCAGCATGCCTATAAATTAGAACTTAAGCTCCTTTCAAATGATCCGACTCCCACTTCACCTGCATTAACTATTAGCTTTCCTATTAGTGATCTAATGATGTAATTTTTATTCTAAAGTGTTAGAACAATCCAATTTCATATAACTATTCATGTATGCTTCTATTTTCATCTTGGTGCATTGCCTAGCCATATTTGGCTAGTTCTTTCATTGCCTAGCCATGCTTAGTTAGTTCTCTCATAATGTCTTGGCTTATATTGTTGGATTCTTTACTCGTGTGAGTGTGAGTCAAGTAATATTCTTTCTTAAGGCAACCAACTAAACTAATTTTGGTGTAAAACTTTATTTTGTGTCTGTTTGTTTAAACATTCATGCTTTTTCTAATCTTTGTCTATGTCGTATAAACATGTTTTTAAACTTGAGAAGGTTGTTAGAATTGGTTTATGTTATATTAGTATAGAAGTTCTTACTTTGTGCCGGTGTCTGTATGCTTGCAAGAGATATTAGTATTTTAGAGCAAAGACTTAGTTTCTATCATTATCACCATCTATCAACACACATTAATATAAATAATATTAAATTGTATCATTTATTGTTTAAAGGATGTATTATGTATATTGTAATCAATTTGTATCCATATATACCTTCCCATGATTCAAGGGAAGGCAATTCATTCCATAATAATTCTATATGGTATCATACGCCTAGTCGATCCCTTTCCCTACCCACCCTTCCGATTTCTCCTCTCCTGCCCGATCATCTCCTCTGCTCCGGTCATCTTCTCCATGGCTTGTTCATCCAACTCTGATGTTAACTTCTCCCTTGGTGCTGCCTTTCAATCTGTCCCAAACAAACTAATCCTCCAATTACCTGGTTTGGCAAAATCAAATGATCCCATTACTCTCCAATCAGAGACTCATATCTCATGTTAATGGCACTAGTGTTGCGCCGCCTGCCACCATCATTCAAGGCGAAAAATCAATCGATAACCCTCTATATCAATCATGGGTTATTGAAGATCAAAAGGCTATCATAATCCTTCAAGCCTCTCTAATCGAAGAAGCCATTGCTGAAATTCTCGGTTTAACCACTGCGCGACAGATTTTGGTTGCCCTTGAAGCATCCTACAGTAATACGTCAATTGAACGTGTTCAAAACCTCCGTGATCAACTCCGTCAACTCCTCAAAGGTACCGCCTGCGTCAGTGATTTCGGTCGCTGGTTCAAGCTTATTTGCGACCAATTTTCTGCTGTTGGTTACCCTATGGATGAAACTGGCAAATCTCATTGGTTTCTTCGTAGCCTGGGTGGTTCCTTTGAAGGTTTTTCAACTGCCATTCGAGCCATTAAACCAACTCCTCTATTTCGCGATTTATTGATTCAAGCATAAAGCCATGAGCTTTTTCTTCAGTCGCTTCATGTCTCCACGAATTCTTCGGTGGCTTTCTTTGCTGATTTTAATCGGGCTCCCACATCCCATGGCGGTCGCGGTAGCAGAAAGACTCGAGGTGGCAGTTCTGTTGGTCTTGGCACGGGCGGTCGACGTCCACCTCATTGCCAATTATGCCATACGAATGGCCATTATGCTAGTGAATGTCCGAATCTTGGTTCAAATGCATCAAAAGCCACTGTTTCCCCGCCCGGATCTTGCCCATGCATTTGCGGCTCAATCTCATCTAAACACATCATCACCGGATTGGTTTGTGGATGCCGGGGCGACCGATCACATGACGGCCTCTCAAGAAAACCTACAAAATGCCTCCACTCCAACCGGTAATATGAGGGTAACCATTGGTAACGGTCACACTTTACCCGTTTCTAGCATTGGTCACACGACTTGTGCTAATAACATCTCACTAAAAGATGTGCTTGTTATACCTAATCTCACTAAAAACTTATTATCTGTTAGCATACTTACTCACGATAATTGCTTAGATGTGCTTTTCTCATAATCTTATTTTTTCATTCAGGACCGAATAACCAAGCAGGTTCTAGCTCAGGGAAGATGTGAGAACAGGCTCTATGTGCTTAAAACCGGCCCTCAGTCGTTTTTTGCTTCCTCTAGTTCCAACTTAAAGGCATCTTTTGATTTATATCATCGTCGTCTTGGACATGCCTCTTTTGAGACTCTTAAAATATTAAATAAATTGGGGCATTTATCGTTCACTTCTCTATTACCGAATCCAACAATTTGTGGTTCTTGTAAAATGTCTAAAAGTCACCGCCTTCCTTTTATTAATAATGAAGAACGAGCCACTATTCCACTCGATCTATAACATTGTGACTTATGGGGACCATCCCCTATTGTATCTCGTGAAGGTTATCGTTACTATGTGATTTTCGTAGATGACTACTCTCGTTTCAATTGGTTTTACCCTCTCTAATTAAAAACCGATTTCTACGAAATATTAAACACCTTCATCACGTTTGTACAAACTCAATTTGAGAGGAAAATAAAGGTGTTCCAAAGTGATGGTGGCACCGAATTTGTCAATCATCGTGTTCAACAAATTTTCTTCGATAATGGAACTTTTCATCGTCTCTCGTGTCCATATACTCCACAACAAAACGGACGCACCGAACGTAAACATCGCCATATAACCGAAACTGGAATAGCTATACTTTTTTCGGGACATGTTCCTCCTCATTATTGGGTAGAAGCTTTTAGTAATGCCGTGTATATCATCAATAGACTTCCCACCAAAATATTAGATCTAAAATCCCCATTCGAGATTTTATTTAAACAACGACCAAACTATGACAACCTTCATCCATTCGCATGCTGGGTTTATCCCTATCTCCGAAACTACTCGGAACATAAATTATCCCCTTGTAGCATCCCTTGCATTTTTGTGGGATATTGCCCTCAATATAAAGGTTTCAAATGCCTTGATCCGAGTTCTTCCCGTCTCTATGTTACCCGTCATGCTCGATTTGACGAAAATCATTTTTCGTTTCAAGCAACACCTTCCACAAACTCTGACGTGTCCAAATTAGCTACTCAAATTTTTGCAAATGATTTCCCAACTTCTCTGCCAAACCCGTTCCCCACCACACATATTCAGCCCAACACAAATCACTTTTTTAGCCCACTTTCCTCACCTTCTCCCTTTATTCAGCCCACTAATCCCCATCAGCCCACCAACATCATACAACCCACTAATGATTGTCAACTAAACCATCCCACTTCCGATTCTGAAACTGAACCAGATCAGCCCATTCCTGAGTCACCTATCGGGCCTGAGTCACCTATCAGGCCTGAGTCACCTATCAGGCCTGAGTCTCCTAGCGGGCCTGCACTGGATCAGCCCAATGAACCGATGCCCAATATTCAACCGTTATACCCAACGTCGAACCTCTTATCCCACCATCAGGACCGTCATTTTCGATACCTCAAAATACAACCTCTACGCACCCAATGACCACCCGTCCCAAAGCCGGCATATTCAAACCCAAATATCAAGCCAACCTCGCTCAATTTGAATCTGAACCACTACACTCTGCTCTTTTTTCTTCGAGTGATCCTAAAGGTTTCAAATCTGCCGCCAAACATCCTCACTGGCTAAATGCTATGCATCATGAACTCTCTGCTCTTAATAACAACAATACTTGGACACTTGTTCCTCGCCCCTCGTCTCAAAATGTTGTTGGCTCTAAATGGGTTTTCCGAACTAAATATCGGGCTGATGGGTCCATTGACCGATACAAAGCTCGTTTAGTGGCTCAGGGCTTTACTCAAATTCCTGGAATTGATTACTTTCACACTTTCAGTCCCGTTGTGAAAGCCTCTACTGTTCGAACAGTTCTCTCCCTTGCCGTAATTAACGGTTGGAACCTCCATCAACTAGATGTTAACAATGCGTTCCTTCATGGGCATCTCTCTGAACGCGTATACATGGAACAACCACCTGGATTTGAACATCCTTCGTTTCCTAATCATGTGTGCAAACTCAATAAAGCTCTCTATGGTCTTAAACAAGCACCTCGTGCTTGGTTCACTCGTCTAAGTACCTTCCTTCTCAACAATGTTTTCACTTGTAGCAAAGCCGACACTTCCCTCTTTATCTTCTCTCGTGACTCATGTGTCATGTATCTTCTTGTTTACGTTGATGACCTTATTCTCACAGGCAATGATAAAACCCATATGTCCCAATTTATTCAGCGCTTAGACACTAAGTTCTCTATCAAGGACCTTGGTCGTTTAAGTTATTTTCTTGGTCTTGATGTAACCTATACTTCTGATGGCCTTCACTTAAGTCAATCCAAGATGCTTGGGAGATCATAAATCGCGCCTCTCTCCAAGACTCCAAACCGATCCATAACCCCCTTGCTGCCAATACGTCCTTTGTAGCCTCCGACGAAGCGTATGATGACCCCACTCACTATCGCTCTCTTGTTGGGGCTCTTCAGTACCTAACAATTACCAGACCTGATATATCTTATGTTGTTAATCAACTTAGTCAGTTTTTGCAGGTACCTACTATCACTCATTTTCAACAGGTGAAACACATCATCCGATACATCAAAGGCACTATTGGTTACGGTCTCAGTTTTTTGAAACCGGTTCATATTACTATTCTTGGCTACTTAGATGCTGACTGGGCTCGTTTCATTGACACTAGACGCTCCACCTACGGCTACTCTATTTTTTTGGGAGGAAACTTGGTCTCCTGGTGTGCCAGAAAACAACCAACTGTGTCCGGTTCAAGCTGCGAATCTGAATATCGTGCTATGGCCAACACTGCTGCTGAAATTATATGGCTCACTCATTTACTTCAAGAACTGCATGCGCTTCCTCCAACTCGGCCGACTCTTTTATATGACAATCAAAGTGCTCTGTTTCTCACTCAAAATCCTGTCTTACATAAGCGAGCAAAACATATATCCTTGGATTATCATTTTATACGGGAATTAGCCTCCTCCGGGAAACTCTATACGAATTTTCTTCCTTCCAAGCTTCAGGTTGCGAATATTTTCACCAAAAGTCTTGCTCGGCCTCAATTTGAGTTTTTTCGCACTATGCTCGGCCTTCGACCGCCACCGTTTCGCTTGCGGCGGGATATCGACACACATTAATATAAATAATATTAAATTGTATCATTTATTGTTTAAAGGATGTATTATGTAAATTGTAATCAATTTGTATCTATATATACCTTCCCATGATTCAAGGGAAGGCAATTCATTCCATAATAATTCTATACTATCCCTCGTTGCGACATAACCAAATTGAGGGACGTGTGATTTGTGGTTAATCACTTGTTGAAATACTTTCTTCATATTTTAATCCCGGCGTTGCTGATGATTTCCAATTCTATATCCATTACCATGATCAAAACTGGATCGACACTCGAGCAATGATTGAAATGAAATTGAAGAATTGAAAATGATGAGGTGTATAGCAATTTTAACTAACCTATCTTCTTGGATTGTTTTTTATGCATTGTACCTTTCTAATGTTAAGGAATTCCAGCTTTTATTTGATGTAGACTAATTTCAACAAATTTTATTTTTTATTTTTAACTCACAATTAATGCACTTTATATATACTTAAATATTAGTAATTAATACTTACTTAAATTCAAAATATATTTAAAAGATTGAATGACCCATATGATTTGAAAGGGGTATGTTTACTAGGGGAGCGGTTATTGTAAAAAGCGTTTTTTTAGTGAGAAGCGTAGGAAGGCATTTGAACGTGACACGTGTCATTTGAGAAAGGGCAAGAACGTAAAAATATTCGTGCACCCAACTTTTATATATATTCACAGACCAACCCTGAAAAAAAAAACGGATTATAGTAATAAAAAATATGGACTGAAGGTGTAAGATTACGTTCTGTGATTATGAAAAAAAACGGACTGAATCATAAAAATTATCTATTACAAACTAAAAAGTGGGTAAAAAAAAGACGGACTGAAGCTTTCAAAATACACACTGACGCTTTCAAAAATACGCACTGCAGTTATTAAAATACAGACTTATATCATCTGGGTAAAAAATACGCATCAAGTCAAAAAAATACGTATCACGTCAAAAAATCGAATAAAAACTATATCAATACTATACTCAAATTAAAGGTAATAAAATTCTCTATTATATGGTGTCATTTTTTTTTTAAATAATAAAGCGTTTATGAGTTATTTAATTTATAAAAAACGGTGATATGTCCTTATTTATACATATTTTTAATAATTATTTTATAATATTTTATTAGATATTTATTTGAATTTGTTTACTTTTTATAAGTTTTTATTTATTTTTAGTTATTTATTAGTTTACTTTTATTTTCGTAGGTTCTTATGCTTAAACGAACACATTTAAGAAGAGATCAAGACCCGTGAAGATTTGAGCACATCTTGAGACTTAAAAATTATGAACGAGCTAAAAACGTTGTTAATAAGTTAAACTTGAGAGTGTATTGGGTTACTCAAATTAGTGGGCTGGTGCATATTGGTTCTTGAAAATAAATAAAAGAAAGATGCATTTGGGCCGTAGTAATTGTGGACGTGGGGATTACTTGGTTGGTAAAAGAAGAAAAGGTTTAAACCCCACGTAGGGTAGAGGATACAATGAGCAAATAGGAGGGGCTCAATAATTGGAGGGTTTCTTGAGTTGCGACGGCAGAGAAGAAAAAAATAGAAAAAGAAAGGAATCCATAAATTATATTATGTATTTTCATCTTCTGTTTGAAAGCAACGAATAGAGGTTTTCGTCGACCAAAAAGTGAAAGAAAAGTCACAATTATTGGCGGTGAATCTTACGAAAGTAAAAGTCACATAGAGTAGTAGGGAACAAGAGACCGTTTTAAACCTTTATTTTTATTACTTTTGTGAATGAACGGTAACGTTATTTTAAGAGATTTTATTATTTTTATTATTATGATAATTGTTGGCTAAATTGATTGTAGTTGCATAGTATGTGATGATTGTATAAAGTTTGCTTGATTTTTGGTTGACTGGGCTATGATCCATTGTTTGGAACTGTTCTTAGGTTAAAAATCCAGCCTTAGAGTAGTAGCACTTTGTCACACCCCCTCGTCAGATGTTACGGTTTGCGGAAGCGATTAAGGGGTTCGAGGGTGCGAAGAATGATCGGGTCAATAGCACATGGTAGAATTAGAGATTTTGATTAATAAAATAGCCATAAATGCACGGGTTCAATGTCCAAGTACATACTGAAGATTTAATCTAGACGATTACTCCAGCTAACTTAGTTACCTGAAAGAAAATTTGAGTTTGAAAAATTAGCATAAAGCTGGTGAGTCCATAAGGGAGTCTCATCAATTCAAACAAAGGTTAATGTCATAGTATTTCTAGAAAACGTTTGCATTAACCAGTGTGATAACTTTAGAAAACTTTTATTAAACAACAATATATTAAGTTTGAGCAAACTGTTATCAAACAAGCAACTTGTTAAGTTTAAGGCAATTGTTATTAAATAAACAATTGGGTTTAACTAGATTCTCATTAGAGAACAGATTCTTGCAGGTCCTATAAGGAACACATCCTTTAAGGAACATAGATTCTTGCAGGTCCTATAAGGAACAAATCCATAAGGAACACAGATTTGGGAAATTCTTGCAGGTCCTATAAGGAACACAGATTTTTTCAGGTCCTATAAGGAATAAATCCTTTAAAGAACACAGATTTTGGGCAAAAAAATAACGCCCCAATATTTAACAGTTCATGAATTCACGAGTTCAAACGCACCATAATTTAACTTACAACTAAGTTCAAGTTAACGGATAACGATTCATAGTAATCAGCAGTATGAGCATTCATAATTAGAATGTTCGTAAGTGTAATGGTAACCACACCTATGTTTGAAAAATAGTAAAACAAGTTAAGGTAAGTAGCGGTTTTGATGGTTTGGTATGCGTTGAATCAAGTTACGGTTATACATCCTTGTCTTAGGATTAGTTGGTTTTGAGCTAAACAGGATCCTTGTCTTAGGAGTTATAGTATTTAGCCAACCGAGTGTGAACGTTTGAGTGAACTGGTACCTGTTAGCTAGTAGATTGATAACCTGTCTAGTTGGGAACCTGAGAATTGGGAGATAATGTGACAGATATCTACCTTAGGAGTGGAAGCTATAATATAGGTACTAAGTCTTGGTAGACAGTCCTTAGAGACCATAATGTCATCAGTCTAGTATCTTAATCTATAGAAACCATATCCCCAAAGGTGAGTCCATGATCCAATTTGACTGCAAACTGATCACTTGATTCTTAATCATCCTAGGTAGCATATTTTGTTTCTTGATTGATAGTTGATCTATTTTTGACTGCTTTTTGCCATTGTTTAGTGTAAAGACTGTTTTTCCCTTAGATCATTTAAGTTACATGACCTTTAGAATTCCGAGTGTGCTGTTGGTTCCGTCCCAAGAGTCCTTGGATGATACTCGGTCTTACTTGCTAAACTGTTATTGATCGGTACACTTGTCGTATATGTACGTGTAGTTAGGAGCAGTTGATAGTTTTTATAAATTTTAATACTTGACACCGATTTTGCACATGCTCAAGCACACATCAGTGGAACACATTTTTCTTGATTGTCCTTCTTCAACTGAAGTTTGGGGCGAGGTGTTTTCTTGGTGTAAATGCCATTTTCCGGGGTCATCGTCTATCCAATATGTCATTGATTCCATTAATGGGTGGCCGTATAAGAAAGGATACAAGAATTTGATCCGGGCAATTTTCTTTTGCACTTTTTTGTGTATTTGGAAGGCTAGAAATGGGAGGATTTATAAGCAATGGTTTGGGCTTCCGATTGACATCCTAGGCGAAATAAAGTCAGTGTCGTTCTAATGGGTGAAACATAGAGGTAAATGTGGGTCTTTAGAATGGGATATTTGGTGGAATTTTTCCTTTAAAATATCTTGTAACATGTTTTTGTGTAACTTCTTGCTAGCTTTTTAATAAATTTGTTTGGCCGTAAAAAAAAGTAGAATGCAATCAGGTTATGCTTTGATCCACTAACACTCAAGTTAGAGCGTTTAAGAATTACACTCTAACTTTGAAAAAAGAGTTAAATAGTTAAAAAAAAATACCTACATTATTGGGAATTATTTTCAATTTTTGCCTAGGGTACACTGTTCAAAGTGTAACTAAAACAATTGACGTTTATGCGAACTGAAAATCATTGTTTTACTTTAATTCTAGAAATAATACATTTTAAAACAAGTGAAGTAATAGAACAATGAGAAAAAGGTCCTACTTGGACATTTTGTAGGAGGGGATTGAAACGTCAAACACATGATAAGTAAACAATCCAAAGGTCGCAACAACATGGAATCACAATTATAATGGTATGTGCAAGAACTTGAATTGAAAGAGTTAGTCTTGGATGATCCTATACTAGTAAATGCAACTTTTGTTACTTTATACGAATAAAACTGACGACAAAGGTAGATGGACTTGGCAGAATGAACACCCCAAATTGGAGGCTCCATAAGTATATCCAGGTTGGTTAAACGAATCCAAAGGTAGAAAGAAGTAACAAGCTCATGTAATAAGATTACATTAGAGCATTCACATTTGAGTTTTTAAAAATTACGTGAGTTCTTTATATTATAAAGATTAATTGAAAGTGGTTGTAAGTAGAGAGATATAAAGAAACTGATGGAACTAGTAAATATTAAGAAACACTGTTCATTAAAGTAATTGGAGAGAGAAAAAAGTAATGATAAAAGTATAAAAATATTATTTAATTGAATAGGAGAGAGAAATTATTGATAAAGGTATAAAAATTATTATTTGATTGAAATTGAGAGAGAAAAAGTAGTATTTTTAATGAAATATAAAGATAAAGAAAGAGATTCTAATGTGAATGCTCTCAAAAGTATGAATTATAAAGATCTTATGTTAATCAATATAAAATTGCGTTGGAAAAAGAGACAAAACAAAAGTCTTTCACTCTTTATCAGAAATGAGTAAAGAACAATGGGTAATGAAGTGCTAGAATCAAAGGACAACTTAGTACATCGAAAAGGAAAAAAGTGATAGGCACATGGAGTAGAGTCATTCCAAGGCACTTAACATCCATGAATAACGGAAGTAGTTGGAAGGATCATTGGGTTGCTCACCATGGTCCTCCACAAATACGAAGCTAGTTCTCCAATAGGTACACACATAACACCATTCTCTACTCGCATTTACATTGGTTCATACGATTTCAATTACTATCTCAGAACCATTTATTGATTCTCACACCAAAGACCGATCGTAGGAGGCCCCTTCATGTGGTGACACTATCCGGTTGTTCCATCTTAGCAAGTCCATACAACATGGAGGAGACAGCCGTTGGTCCAAAGTTTTTCATAAAAGCAACAAACACTCAAGATGCTTGTTATAATTTAAGACTATTTAGAAGTTGAGCCAAGGGGAACTCATAACAAAAAATTGTGGGCAGAGATAAAGTTCGAACCTCACTGTCAACCGAGTTTATAACCGTGGGAGCTCGCCTTGCCTTGCCTGTCTTGGGCGTGTGGCAGTCTGACGAGGGACGGTTAGTGGATCCGAAATTTCCTATCTTATACATTATAAACTAAACTAAAGTCTGAAACACTATAAGTTCAAAACCAAAGCTTGCGTCAAGTTGAGAGTCAAATAACATAATGTTATATGTCAGGTAGGACTTCAACAATTTCAATTTTCAATAATTTACTTCTGCACATGTTAACGGAATAGTCAACAAGGCTCCGTATGCAATTGCTGCATTAGAAAACAATTATTTTAAACTTTAAAGTTCATTCGCATCATTATCTGATACCTTCACCGTATTTAAGTACAATTTCAAGAGCACCACAAAACAACTTAAGGTTTTTTCCTTCAAACTCCTCGTCCTTTTAAGAAACAAAGGAAAAAAACACTTGTTCATATGTATTTTCAGATCATTTTGGAGCCCATTGTCTTTTTAGGTGTAGTCTCTTTATCTAATTGGATAAAGCTTAGTATGCCCTTGTAACATTCGTAACATTCAGGAATTTTACGATCTTATTCCCCGTCTTAAAACATTTCTCAATGAGAATCACTTTACATTTAAATAAAACAGTTATTATGTAAATGTAAAAATTGTAGATTCTATATATGTTTTAAGTCATAAAAATATCTTATTAAATAGGTAAAAACCTATTTTCTACATATATATACATAAATAACTCATACATATACTTTGGTGGCCAAAATAAGAAGAAATGAACTTATCTATGAATTAAAAGGCACATGGTGTCTCAAGTTTAAAATCTGAAAGTTTGAGAGGCCATACATGACAAAAGCCATTTAGGCAACCCATGGATCAGCCCCACCCATCAGCATTGTCTCCTACACCCATCCAGATCCCCATTGACCCGTTCCTGATCCGAAAACAAACACTCGATTACAGCTCATTGGTGTGCTGTAATCTTTAAGATACTTTTCGAAATCAAAACCTAATCAAACTACATAATCAAATTCACGGAATCTTTCCAAAAAAATCAACCAATCAATCAAGGAAAACGCGTTCTTGGTTACAAAGGAAACCGCGTTCGAATGCGTATAAAAACCACGAGATCCAGTCTCGTTTTCCTTTCCTTCGAAACCACGCACACCCTATAATCGCCCTCTCGATCTGTAGTCGAAACAGTAGCCTAAAACCGCCAGAATCCCGATCGGAAACCCCCGTCGCCGCCGCCCTCTATTTCGATCCCGATCTCCCTCTCTGCTAGACGTCACTCGAAGGTAAGACCACCAATGAACTCGTTTTGATCTCTTCTTTAAAACCCTTCAATTAATTTCATCTTGTTACATACCAATCTGTCAATTTCGAAGAATATAGATCTAGGGTTCATATGGGAACCCAGAACCGATTTTAAGCATTGGTTAAATGATTTTAAAAACCGGAATTAAATCAGGAGAAACCACTGGTGCAGTGGTTAAACACGCGCGCCTTCTACAGACCTGGTCGGGTGTTCTAACCCCCTCCCCACACAGCATCAGAATCATTTTTTTTATTTTTTATTTTTTTATTATTTTAAGTTTTAATTAATTAAGAAACTTGTTTAAATCATAACTAATTAATTTTAAACTCATTTTCAACCTACATTATATCAAAACTCATCTAATTTAATTACTTATTTTATAAAAATATAACCTAAAGCATTTGAATATTTTAAAAAAGTTTATTTAAAAAGCTCTAACTTTTATAAAATTAAAATCCAAAGTTTATAAATTAGATTCTAGAAAAATAGAATATTTTGGAATATCATTTTATTGTTATTTTCCCAAGTTATTTTTATCATAAATACTTATTTGTTTAAATAAATCATTTAAATTCATATAATTAAATATAAACTTAAAAATAAAAAATATCTAAACATTATTTTTATTAGTTTATATGAACCATATAAATTATTATTTAGTTATAATAAATAATATTACTAAACCAAACATACACTTATATAAGTATTATATAATTAATCAATGGTGACGTAACATTCAAATCCAACTAATTCTTATAGGTTGTAGTTATTTACTATAGATCAATATACTCATACATACATCAACATTTGTGACACCCTAAATCCCCAGGATCCAGTCATATTTGGATTTACACAAGAACACATGATCATACAGAGAATAATAGTGGAAGACTTCTTTATTCATATCAAAAGGTTAAGATTTACAAACTAAATGCCAACTATTACATTCATAAGACTAACTACTAGTCTTCAACACTTGATGCCATCCTTAAGCAGCCTACTCCGATGCCATCCATACGCTCCTGCCCTGCTGCTTTCACCTTGAGCCGTCAATCTAGCATACATACTAAAGACGCTCAGCT
>WOUH02061389.1:0-10623 GCA_009936405.2 Stevia rebaudiana
AACCTTGTGAAAAAGAGTTGTATATATGGTAACGCACCTAATTTATTTCTCGTAATTAAAACCATTAATTAACTTTCTGTAATTAAAATTTTAATAAAATTATAGAATTAATATGGTGATAAAGTGTCAGTGTGAGATTAGGGGCTCTAGAATTAAGACAATTGTCATTTGAGATTTTCGTTTATTAGTATAGGAAGATTAAGCAATTTCACTTTTTTGTATACCTATTTAAAGAGCAAAACTTAATGTCCATTCACCCTAAGAATCAAACATTGTATAAATTATCGGACTATTTTTCATTTTCTCGAGTTAATACGCAAATAGTCCGTAGATTTTCTTAAAATTGGGTATTACTTTATTTGGTAACAGGGTAAGGGATCGATGTTTAAAATTTGTAACATCATGAGGGTATTACGGCCTGATAGATTTTAGTAGAAAACACCTCCGTGCGAAACACGTTAAGACATTATCATCAATTTCTAAATAACATTTTTATTTAAACCTTTCTTAAAAAAAAAAAACTATCCACAATCACGTGACCACCACTGTCACCCGTCCACCAAGCCACAAGCATCATCCAACCACCACCATCACCAACCACCATTGATGCTCTATAGCCATCAACCAACACCTCTCTCATTGTGAAATCACACCACTACTTTTTTTTTAACGGCTAAAAAATGTATTCTCCAAATCAAACTAGCAAGATGCTAGGTATGCACCGAAAACACTAATACAACACGAAACAAATCATGCGTGCGCCAGAAAGAAAACCGTCTGATAACAAACTAAAACTAAAGACATCATGAAAACCACCTAAAAGACAAAAATCGCCTAAAGACGTTTAAGCTTCTCACGGGGGAAAGAACGTACAACTCCTCAAATCATTGGCGGTGGAGACATTGGCTTCACGACGTGAGACCCAAACCATATTTGATTTTCGGGTGACGTTGCGTTTTTAGTTTTATCCACCCTAGTCACCTTTGAAAAAGGGAGCATCAAAGTGTCGTTTTCAACCAAATTGGGAACAGCGACACACTTGTTCGGCGGTGATTTATCCTGAAGAGTGTCTGGATTTTGAACTAGTGCAAAGGTCCAAGGCATCATCTGTTACCCGAGCCCGTTTCTTAGAAGAAATTCCAAGAAGAAAACTTAAATTAAGATTTTTAGAAACAGGACTGGATGTAGTACATCTCCCCAAATACTACCACTACTACCAAACCCTAGTTCATCTCCCCAAATACTACCCACCCACCAAATCAGAAAATCACGGGAGACGAGATCAGGAGATGGATATATGAGGGAACAAATCTGAAATCGCCATGAACCCAACCCACTAACATTTATCTGGAAATCACGCCAGACCTGAAGATGGAAATGACGGGCATCCAGTAGATGGTGAACGACGGTCTAGCTCGTTTTCTCCGTGAGAACTAGTGGCGAACTGCAGATAGGAAGAATTAGCAAAAGTGATTTTGGGCATGTGGTGTGGTGGATCGGTGGTGAGTGGGAGATAAGGTGCGGTGGAACAATGGTAGAGGGTGAGAGTTGGTTGTCGGAGATTGGGTCGTCGGAGATAAGGTAGCCTGCGGTGATGATGATTTTGGATGCGGAAACCGTGGGTTGGTAGGTTTGAAGGGTTGGGTATTATTTGTTAATTTTCCAAACTTGATTTGGGTAATTTTATTTCGATTTAACTGAAAAAGTAAACAACTTTTTCTCTAGTACCTGAAGCACCGGGAACCGGTGATCTTATTAAAACGTCAACTTTATATAATATAAAAACTATACTCGTAACTTTGTAAAACGTCACTCTAACTTTCTCAATTTCTAATGTTTAGAGTTTACCCTCTATGCTATTCATAATATATTCTTTCGAAATAACTTTTGGTCGTTATTTTTGTTAATCGTTTTAACTTATGGGGTTGCAACACTTTCGTTTCTAATATAAAATTCAAATGTATAATCTACGGTCTATGCTTAACATATGGTTTTGTGACAACACTGTTTTAAACGTTTTTACCCCTCAACTTTGAAAAATGACACTATAACTCTCTCAAGTTTCTAATGTTTTGAGTTTACCCCCTATGTTATTTATAATATGTTTTTTCGCAATTCCTTTTGTTTGTTATTTTTGTTATACGTTGTACCTTATGGGTTTGCGACGGTTTCAGTTGTGTTTCTTATATAAATAATCAAATGTTTACATTGTTTATAGTTAAGGGTATAATCAACGGTGTAGGCATAACGTGCGAGTGACGGCGATGTTTTAAATATTTTTGTATTTAACTACATTAACGTCACCGTCACACATGATACAAAGTTTACGCCCACGCCGCAACGCACGGGTTACTTTTCTCGTTAACTGTAATCCTCAAATTTGGGGACCAAGACTTCAATATAGATAAACCGCAGGGACTAAAATTGTTATTTACTTCATTTAATAATCAAAAGTCAGTCAACTCTTCCTAAGTCTTCGTCGTTTTAATTTAGTGATTTATCAGTGTCCTCTGCTTCAACCTCACATGTCTTCAGCTAAACTTCATCTAAAGAATTTCATTGATTGAGAACCTAGGGATCTATCGTGCACAGGTACTGATTGCTTACACTACTTCTTGTTGAAAATATATATGTACTTTGCTAATTATTAAGGAATTTATCTTATCTATACACTAGTTTTATATATGTATGTAAGGTAATTATCTTCCTGTGACAGGAAAATTATACGTTATCTGTCAGAATATTTTGATATATATATAAAACGATTGGCAGATGACTTTTAAACACGTGATCTGGCTTGTTTCAAACTAACTTCTTTTACCCTGAAACACCAAAATCTAGTAAATGGAAGACAATGATTTAAAACAAATAAAGTAAAATCTACTAAAATAGTAGGATCTTTAACTCCTTTACTAAGACTAAAAGATTGCTTCCAAAAAGATTTAACTCCTTAATATCATAAAAATATAGCCTGTTTAAAACAATAACGTATTCAATTAAGAGAATATTTTTTGGAAATGGTATTTTGGGGTAAAAAAAAGTGGAAAATAGTTGTTTAGATTAGAAAAAACAAGAAATAGTAATACCGCAATTTCGGGTTTCTTAAGAAACTTTTCTGCCATTTTAAACTTAACACTGAAACCGCAATTACGACTTACGGTTTCAGTTATACAAGTTTAACTCCTGAACATACAAAGCTGTATGTCGTAGCACAAAACTTGTATAACTGAAACCGTAATTCGGAATTTCTATTTCAGTGTTAAGTTTAATATGACAGAAAAAGTTTCTTAAAAAACCATAATTCTGAATTGCGGTATTACTATTTCCCTTTTTTTTTTTAATCTGAACAACTATTTTGAGTATTAATTTCCACTTTCTTTTTAGCCCAAAGTACCATCTTGAAAAAAAAATTAATTAAGAGATAAGTGTGGAGATGCATGATGTCATCATAGTTACAAAATGAAGATGTTACCGGTTAGAGGTAAAGTAATCATTATGTTATATCATAGAATCCCCACAAATTTTCACTTTATTTGATACTTAAGTAGGTGATCCAAGAGTTAGCGGCCTCTTGCTTGGATCAGGGCACTAAAGGTCCAAACATTTTCAGTTTGTTTAATTTACGCATTTAGAATGTTATTAATTCAATAATTTATTTGACAGTTTGTAATTTCGAAAATTTGGCTGCCAATATGGAGTTCCCTGTAAAGGGATCCTCATGTAATGTTTCATTATCGTTTTCCTTCATAAATTTATATTTCGAGTTCTGTTGCCACTCATTATTTTACCAATCACTTTTTTTTTTTCTTTTTTGAAAAGTTTGTTCGCTTAAACTGATTGCATATTATAGGTTTTTTATGGAGTGGACGCCATTTGTTGAAGCATTAGTGCCACAAGCTGTTGATGCAGCACGTGATAGCACCAATGCATTCTTTTGTATGGATGAGAACCATGCTAATCTTGAGGCAAAAATGAAGACCTTACGTGCAACAAGGGATGACTTGAAAGACAGAACCACAGAGTATAAGTCAACAATGAAGCGGACCATGGACGATTGGTTTCAGAGGGCGAACGGTGTAGAAAAGCAAGCACAAAAACTTGAAAGCTGTTTCTTAGCAATAAAAAATACATCAGCTTGGCGTAATGTATTTTCCCGAACAAAGTTAAGCAGAGATATGGCAAGCATGTGCTCAGAAATCGACCAACTTGTAACGGGAAGCAGCAAATTGTTGAATACTTTTGTCCACAAAGCTGCTAAGCAGGTTTTGAAGATGACAACACCGGATATATCTTATATTCAAAGCCAACAAGACACATTGAACCAAATTCTAGATCGTCTGTCGGTTGAAGATTGTAAACCAATTAGGGTGCTAGGAATGTCTGGAGCAGGGAAAACAACAATATTGAAGAATTTAAATAACCATGAAAAGGTTGCTCATATGTTTGAAATAGTAATTTGGGTGACAGTATCTGGTGAAGAAAATCATAAGGAGAATTTGAGCATAGAAAAGCTGCAGCAAGTGATTGCAGAGAGACTAATAGTCAGCGAAGGAGGTGAAACACATTTTGAGAATGTTGCAAGAAAAATAAAGGAAGAACTAGAGGGGTTAAAGTTTTTGCTGTTGTTGGATGATGTCAAGGCAGAAATTGATTTAGACATGATTGGTATTCCTGAAAGTTCAAAAGGTAGCAAAGTAGTCATGACAACAAAAGATCGGCGTGTTATGCTCCCCTCGTGTTACCACATTGACGTAAAGAAGTTATCTTCAACTGAATCATGGAACATGTTCCATGAGCTATTGGATTTTACCAATCATGACAATGAGAAGCCACAGCTCGATCGCATAGCTCGTAAAGCTCTAGAAATCTGTGACGGTCTTCCATTGATGATAAAAATGGCAGCGCGTGTTTTCAAGACAGTAGAGAAGCATGAACACAACGAGATCAGTTGGAATGATGGATTACAAACTTTCAAAAGATGGCCTGAAAAGAGTGAGGATAACATAACGAAAAACTTGCTAAAATTCTGTTGTGATCATTTGGATCACGAACAAAAGCCTTGCTTTCTATACTGTGCATTACATCCAGAGGACACTGAGATATGCATGGATGGTTTATTAGAATGTTGGGCAGCTGAAAATCTTCTCAACAGTGGTGATAATCCAAAAGTTGTTGGACGAAATATACTGCGTCACCTTAAAAATGTAATTTTACTTGAGGATGGTGCAACAGGGCAATTTGTAGTGATGCATAGAGTTATTCGAGCAATAGCATTGAATATTTTGTCCGAGGACTTGAAAGATAGATGTTTGGTGAGAACCAGTGAAGCCCTACAAAAACCAATTGTTCCAAAGCGTCAACGTGTGGATTTATGGACAGATAAAGAATGGATCTCTTTGGCAAATGATTCACTTAATATATCACATGATGCCCCTCATTCTTCAAAACTTACTACACTTTTTGTCCAGAAATATTCAAAGCACAAACAAATTCCAGATTCATTCTTTCAGCATATGAATAATCTTCTGGTCTTAAATTTTTACAAGACAGAAATCACGAGACTACCATCGTCGATAGACAAGCTGTCAAATCTTAAAGTTCTCTATCTGAATGGTTGTAGATTATTAAAGAAACTTCCTGGTTTTGTAGAAAAACTTAAGTGTCTTGAAGTACTTGATATCCGTGGTAGTGGAGTTTGTAAATTACCACCTCAGATTAAAGGCTTAACTCGATTAAGGCGTTTGTTAGTATCCTTCACCATTTCAACAGAAAACAACCATGATGTTATTTTTAAGCTGTCAGAACTTGAAGAGTTCACAAGTGCACGAGTGCAGTAAATTAATTGAAGATCTCATTGAAAAGGTTAGCACACTCCCAAGTGTGCTTGCTTTTCAATTATGTCTTCTTGACAAAGTTATAGATGTGATACAAGTTGTTGATGATACTGTGAAAATCTACATGCCCACAGAACACCATTTGTCAAGTTTTCTTGAGCGAAGGAAAGATCTTGAATCACATTCGTTTCAAGTCTTCATTGGATGCCTTATTTCTCATGACATTACAATTCCTGAATTCAAACGTTATGATAGGTATATAAAATATTACAATGGAAGAGGCTACAATGATGTGATCAATAAAGTACTAAACAAAGCACAAGCTTTTGAGTTGGTTAACCACAATGATATTGAACACCTATCAAGAAATGCCGTTGAAAGCATGAACAATGTCAAAGGTTGTTTGATTAAAAGTTGCAACAATATGAGGGCAATTGTGGTGGATGATGGGACACTCGACGGGTCATTTCTGCCTAACATGGAAAGGTTGGATGCAAATAATTTGCAAAATTTGAAAAGTATTTGGGAGGGACCCGCGCAGCATGGGAGTCTTTCCAAACTGAAGACTCTAGTTCTGGTTAAGTGCCCGAAGCTGACAATTGTATTTTCCAATACTATAGTTTACCAACTTCGCGAGCTTGAATATCTGGAAATTCAAGACTGCTGCAGTGTTGAAGAGATTGTTACGCGTTCTCAAGATGTTAGTTTATCTGTTATCCCTAAACTATCAACTCTAATTCTTTGTAAACTACCAGCTCTAAGAAATATATGCTCCACACTTGTTTGGAAGTCATTAAGGACCTTAAAGATACATTATTGTCCGAAATTGAATGAATTCCCTTTTAATAACTATAATGCAAGGACACTTCAGAAGATTGAAGTAGAGAAGAAATGGTGGGAGGAGTTGAGATGGTCTGATTCTGAGTTGAAAGAACCGATTGAATCACGTACTTTATTTCTTTAGGTAAGTTTATGCTAACTACAATTTAGCATAGTTTCCCTCTCAGTTTAGTAACCTAAAGCTAGTCTAGATTCTTTTTCTACCTGGTAAGTGTACTTAAGTGGATCCATGATATATTTAGGCAAGTTCACACTGGTTGGCTTGATTCATGGAAGTGAATCATACTTTTCTCATGGATCATCGTTCTAGGTTGTTAATGTCAGTTTGTTCTGTGGTGGTTTAAATGCTTTATAGAAATAACCATTGTTTTTCTATGAACCATTTTCTTTTGCTCAAATGAATGATCCTACATCTTTCTATGATGATTTCGATCTTTGCCACATGCGTTTGAATCAAACAAGATTTTAGCTACATTTCTTTTGTGTTTTCTTGATATTCTTTTTGCATTACATGAGTACTCTGTTCTGAACTGTCATCATCTGAAGTAATCTCTTTACATTTATTTATTATGATTTGTACTAATTTGCTCATATTCTCATTTTAGGCGGTCAGCATAACAAGTTGGCTACGGAGTATGCCAAAAAGTTACTTCTACGTCTTTCCAAGGGTAAATGATATTCATTATGAAACTGGTTGCTGAGATGCAGAGGTGGGTTTATATTTATGTACTTCATTGTAGATTTCATTGTTTTGTAAATAGTGACCAGTTCAATTCCATTAATAATGTGAACAACAGTTGCATGATTAATCATATAATTTTGATATCCATGTAATAGAATAGAATTGATATGGTATCAAACGTGATTCACTTCTCAAAGATACAATATATATATGTTTGGATATAATATTAATTGTCAGCTACATTGATTTATACATTAATGCTATTATGTAAATAATTAAGTCTAATGTACCCTTAGTCTAAGGTGGATGACGACGAATGCATAAAATGAATTTGAAATCATCAGATAAAACCTAATGTAAGCCTTTTGTTAAAATCTCTACCAGTAGGAACATGTAACACACGAATTTGGCTACTTCGAACTTTTTTCGCGATAGAAATGGATATCGATCTTGATATTTTTTGTTTATTGATGCTGGATTGGATTACCTGTTAATAAAATAAGCTCACGTTATTATATTGAATTAAAGTTACGAGCCAACACAATTTTTCAACCCTGTTGCAACCCTTGAGATTCGGCTTTCGCGCTCAAACAAGATTTAGTGGTCTATCTTTTAGAAGATTATATTATTGTTTCGGATAAAAATTACCAAGTCTAATTTTACAACCAAATTAGTAAGTGGGGCTTCGGTGCAAGTCGGAACACTCTATGCAATATCAAATGAATGAAAAACAATTTAGGGATCTCGACAGTCAGGATAATGATAAGCAATAAACAATATTATGCAAGCAATATAACTGTAAAAATAATGAAAATACTAAAGGATCCCATAGGATAATGTTGTAAAATTAAAGTACGCAAGGATATACAAGGAAAGCCCTTAATCCGTTAGGATCTCTGGCATAAAACCTCAGGAGCTGACAATCGTCGAGCTGCCTGTCTTCTTTATTGATCAGTAGAACGATTACAACTTGTCTGGAGTATAGGAGAACCGCTATTTCAAATTTAGTGTAAGTGCGAGTGCAAGAAAGAAAGTGAGCAGAATAAGAAGAGAATTAGATCGAAGTGATCCTCATGTGTCCTATATGTTCCCACATTCCTCTATTTATAGCGGAAAAAATACAACTAGCCTACTAAGATCCCGAAATATCAGGGATTCTCCTCTGAACGTGGAGGACTGCTTCATATCCACTTGGAGAGTTATCCCACGTCCTATAACTGCATTGACCGATTCTTCAGGAGCTGAGTCAGCTATGTCTCAAATTTGAGCATGTGCTATCTACACAAACAGTCACGATATAGGGATTCCTGGGATCCTGAACTTAGGGATCCCAAGATTAAGGATCCTAAGATTAAGGATCCCAAAATAAGCCATATATCATCCTTTTAAAGACATTTTGCTTATTTGAAACACCAAATAAAGTAGCTAGTTAATTAGGAATCAGGGTCCTTAGATATCCACGGGGATAGAAGTATTAGGGATCCTTACTCAAAAAATCCACTTACAACAATTATCACCAAGCTAGATAGACAAAATATCCTAAAGTAGATTGACGAGTGTTGGGGCAACCCGCCCAATCTGCATTTGTATACCATATGGGGTGGAAATAGGACCATGTTGCATGTAAAGGCTCATCGATATGGTGCCTTTTACATATATGAGAATCTAGTTAAGAGTATTGAAATGACTAGCTCACAGTGCATGGATGTGCATGCATATTTATTGAACAGGGTATGAGATGTAAGGAGGAGTGAAGTTCATGTACTAAGTGCCCTACTGGGCTACGACAAGTTGTGGGTTATAAATAAGATCGTCGGCTTGTGCACCTATATAGTTTACCAGTTGTGTTTTGATGGGTGGGAGTACATAAAATATTGTGTTTCATCGTTGTTCGTTGTTTGATTTAGGATGTCAAGGACATATTGATGTTTAGATAAAAGCATACAATTGGTGAGGGGGAGATGATGGGGTTGGTTGGGTAGGAGTGGGACCCAATATTATTTATTAATTTATATATATATATAAACTGTGGTTACTCTAGAAAGTGAAAAATTTATAAAAAGTATAGGGAATGTCGGAATGATCCTCCATCGTTAAATCATGTGTTTGATATTAATTTTTAAATAATTTTAGTTTTAAAACTACTAGAAGGGCATAATAGGAAGATCCAATCAAAAGTTATACATCCAAGTCACATGTCAATTCACATTTTTTTAAAACGTTCGTAACTTTTTTATACATCATTATTTAAAAAAAAAATTACATCATAAAATCGAGCATTTTTTCATCTTTTCAACGAGTATAATATTGCTATACAAATTTAAGGAAAAAAATGACGAACCAAGTTTTGCTCGTAATTTTGCGTTTTTATGTCGTTTTTCGACTAGGTTTCTTAACTGAGTATTTATGTTGTTTTTGACTATTTTTTTTTAATTGGACGGTTTTTATGGTGTTTTTCGATTGTAGCCGGACAGTTTTATGGTGTTTTTCGACATAGTGTTATAACTGGGCAGATTTATGCCTTTTTTTGTTTACCTATCAATTTTATGGCTTTTTTTACTAGTGTTTTAACTGAACATTTTTATGATGTTTTACCCTAGATAGTTTCATGAACATTTAAAAAAACACCATAAAAATTTTCAGTTTAATGAAGACTTGAAAAAACGCCATAAAACAAATAAAATCATGAACACCCAGTTTATGTTTTTTTTTTCGAAAAAAAATTATATGAATACCATACTCGTTAGAAAAATTAAAAAAAAACGTTTGATTTTATGGTGTAATTTTTATAAAAAAATATTAAGTTATAAAAAAATTATGAACGTTTTAAAAAAAGGTGGAATTGACATGTAACTTGCATGTACATCCTTTTTTATTTATTTTGGCTTCTTTACCCTTAATTACACCATGTACACATGTCATTCATTTATGCCTTCTTACACTTTTATCACTTTCTAGAATATCCCTACTTAATATATATATATATATATATATAGGGTGAGGTTATCCTAGGGAGGAGGCTTAGGGTAAGGAGGGTAAGGAGGCATCTCATCCATGAGATCTTAAGATCAAGGGCCAAGATTAACGCGGTGACATTTTTGTAATTATTCGGAATCGTATAACACAATGAAGGGTAATATCGTCTCAATCGTATAACACAATGACAGTCGTATAACACAATGACAATCGCATAACACAATGACAGTCGTATAACACAATGACAGTCGTATAACACAATGACAGTCGCAATCGTATAACACAATGACA
>WOUH02061400.1:0-10623 GCA_009936405.2 Stevia rebaudiana
TGCTTTTAACGTTATTTTCACGAAAATAAGTAAAATAACGTTAAAACTAGTGCAATTTTACTTTTGCCCCACGAGAGCCCACACATATATACATTATATGCGCGCAACACAAACGAGGCTTTAGAGACACCCTATGTGTTTGAATATTTGAAATGGGTTATGTACTAAGATGAAATTCAATCGATATTTCATTCATGCATGTTTGTGTTTCTGTAAAGATGGTTAAGTTAATCATGGATATTATCACTAAAATGAGGGAGGATTGCTGGTAATCTTAGTGCTATCAACGCTTATTTATGTATATTGGATTAACTTGTTAATTAAGAAAATAACATTAGAGATTAAACGAGTTTGATGACGTGGGAGTGAGAGCCAGATTTAATTCTAAATGTTATTTAGGTTTTATAACAAAGTTTTGGGCTCAATATAATAAGTTTAATTAACTTTGGTTAATTTTGTAATTAAGTGAAAAGTGATATTATTTTTGCCACTTAGAAGATTGTTTATATTCTTCTATCTCTCGATAAAAAAACAAGCATACACATTTACATACGCAAGAACAGAAAGGAATACACGCTTACAAGTAATCATAGATTTATCATATGGGATTCCATGAAACATAATTCTCTTTCTTATCCGGTAATTCAATTGCATGTATCCCGCGAAACAGGTTCCTCTGAAAGTGTTTGACGATTGAGAGATAATCTAGGAGATTCAATTATGTTCATCAACAATCTAGGTTTGATTATGTTTAGTTTCATGTTTTTCACACCCAATTTGTTACATTAGACGGCCCTCAAACGATTACTCGGGTACGTTAAAGGAACAATAAACCATGGTACTTTCTTTAGTCGACAATCACCTGTGAACCTCTATGCCATTACCGACATCGATTGGGTGGGTGACAGACAACTATCGACACATCACCTGCTACATCTTCTATCTCGACTCCAATCCAATTTCTTGGAGCTCAAAACGGAAAAGTAAACTCGCCCGAAGTTTAACTGAGGCTAAGTTTCGCGCTATCACATCAACAACCACTGATGTTCAATTGATACAATCCTTACTCCTAGAACTTAGTTATAGCTCCTCAACGACTCATGCTCAGGGGCGTACCCACATTGAGCCGTGGAGGGCACCCTGAATTTTTTTAGTCGTATATATATGATAAAATCCCGACTGTTCCTCATAAATGTTTGCAATTATCCAAAATCCGAACCCAATTCAATTTTAATTTTTAAAAGCTAGCTACAAAACCTATGTTGAAAAAGTCTCAACTAATAATATAAACCCACCAATGATTCATAGTCCAATTGGTTAGGAGGAGGTGATGACTTATGGCTCTTTCTTTAGGATATCGTAAGTTCATATTCTTGCTAAGAGCATATAATGGGGAGAAAATGTACTTTGGATTAAGGTCACCGTTCGAACCTGAGAAGGGGATAGGGTTTACGGACTACATCCGGTTCCCGCTTATTATGGCGGTACGGTCTCACAGAGGATTATACATGAAATTTAGTCTGCTTTTCCTATTTTAACACCACCCGACCCAATTTGACCAAGCTGGCTCGGACAAATTTTTTTTTATTATATTTCGATACTCAAATGACGTAAATTTATTTTGGCCCCCATGAAAAAAAATTCGAGATCCACCACTCCTCGTGCGTAGTAGGTTTGTTATAGTTATTGTAGATCCACATTATTCTCATGTATGCATATATGGTACCCATCGCATGAAACCAATAATTACTATACACCATCTTTAGTAGCCTTTACATATAATGTGGTTTAGAAAAATTGATGCCGTTTAATAAACAACAATTAATTGACTAATATTATTAGGCGCCATTCGTTAATGTATTGTCTAAACCGTACCGGATGCCTTAAATAACCGCACACTTTATGTGAACTGGCGCACAAGGTGAGTTCACGAAGAAGGTATATGTGTTATTTTCTCAAATATGAATCCTGCATGTTGCTATGCTGTTGAATTGTTACTAGAGATGAAATAATAACAAAGAGTTTACTTGTTATTAATTGCCATGCGAATGAAATTAGCTTAACCACACTTTCCGATGAAAAAATCCAACTCTAATAAAAAATGTAACATTAATGACACATCTTATTAGCTAAATGTTTTAAACTTATATATATATATTTATTTTATCTTAAAATTTAAATCTCAAAGTTAATATAATCTATTATTATTTAATTAAGTATTTATCTTATATATATTTAAAACAATATTTACCTTATATCTAATATTATCTAATTAAGTATTTATTATATATATTTGGTAATTCTTATCCCTAACGTTTTAAGTCTTAACAATTTTTAACCCAAGTGTTTCAAGACTTAACAAAATTTGTCCTTAATTTTCTTGTTTTAACTGTTTTTGCTCTATATTGCAACTTAAGACTTGAAACGTTAACTATAACTTTTTCTACTTAAGAATTATATATATATATATATATATACAATAATATAATGTTAAAAATCTTAAGTATTATTTATTTAACCTCGTGATGAAAGAACAAAGATAAAGAAACGTCAGACATAAATAATGCCTATTAATTTTAATTTTCTCAATTCTCTCTTATTAAATATTCATCTTTCATATTCAATTTTATATTTACTATTAAACAATTACATTACATAATAAAAGATATTATTTGTAATCTTTAATTTATTATAAGCTTATTCTTTTAATATATAAAAAGATCTTTTTAGTAAAAACACACAGTTTTATAAAAACAAAAGTTTTAATAAACTTTTAAGTGTTTATAAAACAGTGTTTTCTAAAATACTGAATATGCTAAACCGGTGTTTTAAAAAAATCTAAAAAGTTTATAAAACACAACCTTTTTGAAGAAATTCAAATAGATATAAATATTTAAAATAACAAAATTTGTAAACATCAAATGATTTTATAAAAGTTATGTTTAAAAATGAATTAAAAAAATTATTAAGAACATTTTAAAATCTATATTATTATTTTAGTACTTGATAGACTTAGTTATACATACATTCCAAATAACATTTATAGCATCTAAATCTTTATTACTAATATTTATTGATTTAGTTCCTCTACTTTACAATTACACTTCACCATCTTAGTTTTTACCCATAATCCTCTCCTAACTCACTCGTTACACATCCAACTAATTAATCACCCAAGTGAACAACCATCTCTCCTATGTGAGACTTCTTGACACTCATCCTCACCCAACTACTACACATACACACATAGTGTTATAAATATAAACCAAACCCTTACGTTTTGAGGCACCCCTTTCTCTTTTCTAAGTTAATCATGTCTTCTTCAATCCTTCCGCTTGTCACCACTTTTCCTTCCACAAACCCTCGATCCATCAACCGAACCCAAAGGTTCAGAGTCTCATGCAACCATGCACCAGATGACCACACTAATGACAAGAAACACATACTCCCCGAACCCAAAAAACTTGAACGGTCGAATGTAGACAGGAGGAACCTGCTCATGGGGGTCGGCGGCCTCTGCACCACCGCAAACCTTGTGTCCTTGCCTTCCGCAACCGCTACACCCATCAAAGCTCCCGACTTCACGTCCAAGGACTTCCAATGCAAGATAACGAGTTCAGGCTATAAGGACCCCAAAGGCGCTATAAGGACAAGAGAATGTTGTCCACCAAGCCTTGCGAAGACGATTAAAGATTTCGTGTTCCCTGATGAAAGCAAAGAGACCAGGATGAGATGGCCCGCACATCAAGGTTCATCGGACCAGGTTGATGATTATATAAAAGCAATCCAAGCCATGAGAGAACTCCCACCCGAACACCCGCACAGCTTCCTCAGCCAAGCGAAAATTCATTGTGCTTACTGCCACGGAGCTTACACTCAAGTCGGTAGCGGTCCCGAATTCGCAACAAAAGAACTTCAAATTCACAACTCATGGTTATTCTTCCCTTTCCATCGTTGGTACCTTTATTTCTACGAAAGAATACTCGGAAAGTTGATCGGTAAACCAGACACTTTCGCCTTACCTTACTGGAACTGGGACAACCCAGCCGGAATGAAGATTCCGGATATGTTTCTTCGCAAAGATGGCAATCCAAGCACCTTGTGGTTCGACGTTAATAGGGATCCGAAACACACAAATGGAAGCGTAGTAGATCTAAGTTACACGGCGGGGAAGGATACGAACATTCCAGATAAAGAAAAGGAGAGAGACAATATGATGACAATGCGACGAGAGTTGATTTGTAACGCGGGTGATCCAATAAGCTTCTTCGGGGGTAAATACGTTGCTGGGGATGATCCGGTACCTATGCATGCTTCGTCCATCGGATCTGTTGAAGCCGGTTGTCACACTGCGGTTCACGTATGGGTAGGTGACCCATCAAAACCTAACCGAGAGGACATGGGTCGGTTCTACTCAGCCGGGTATGACCCGTTGTTTTATGTCCACCATGCTAATGTTGACCGTATGTGGAAAGTGTGGAAAGATTTGGGCGATTTGGGAGTTGCGGGACACGTAGATATTGAGGACTCAGATTGGTGTGACGCATCATATGTGTTCTATGACGAGAATGAAGAACTTGTACGTGTTACCAACAGAGACTGCGTTAAGTTAGAAAATCTCAAGTACGATTACGATTACATCCAACAATCCATAATAAACTTTCTGATGAGTAAGAAACGAGTCGTCAAACGTAAGGCGCCGTCAAAACCACTCGTGAAGACTATGGTGGACGACAAGCCGATGTTCCCGCTGAAGCTAAACAAGACCGTGAACGGGGTTCGTGTGAAGAGGCCAGATGAAAGTTTGAACAGGACTAAAGCCGATAAAGTGAAAGAGAATGAGATTTTGGTGATAAACAAGATAAACTTCGAGTGCGATAAGTATGTTAAGTTTGATGTATTTGTCAATGACGATGAATATGTGGGTAGTTTTGCACAGTTGCCGCACGATAATGTGAATAAGATGACGAACATGACTAGCAGCGGGGCTAGGTTTGGTCTTACGGAGTTGTTGGAGGACACAGAGGCCGAGGGTGACAGTTATGTGACGGTTAAATTGGTGCCAATGGCGGGGTGCGATGATCTCACCATCGGCAATATCACAGTTCAGTTGGTTTCTCGCTTTTCAACCTAACTTAACTAACTATTTCGATCAGTCGGATTTGTGGAGGGTTAAATGCACGTTAGTTGCATGCCGGTTTCTAATAAACTTATTTGATGAATAAAACTGGTAGGTAAGTAATTTTGATCTTCTATTGTTTTCCGTAGTTAATAAAACGTTAGTGGTAACTTAATAATTTGTCATTTTAGTCCATTTCGATATGCTAATGTTAATAATGAAATTTGCCAAAACAAACTATATATTAGTTCACCAAAGAAAGCTTACTAGTACAAAAAGTTACACAGTTACACCGGTTTTTTTAGCTTTAAAACGGTTCCCTCACTGCTGCAAAAATGTCTATTGCGTTTTACAAGGTTTGTAACGTTTTATAAGATAAGATATACTGAACCGTTTTAAAAGCTCTTAAAGTTGAATAAATCATTTGTATGACTGGCTTAAATTAAGAGATAGGAGGTTTAAAAGATATTAGGAAAAACTAAATAGGGCCGCTTTAAAAGAGAAAAGATCGTTTTAAATTAAACCATGTATAACAAATGGCCGTTTTCCGGCATTAATCTGATCAAATTCTGACCTTTTACTACTGGTAATCTTGTTATTATCTTAATGTAATTTAGTATTTATGTGAAATAAATATTACTATAACATTCGAAAATGTATTTCAACTCTTTTTGAGTGTAAGCGAAATTTCAATTCGAGCAACGGTATGAAAGATATACGTAAAACGATGCAAGTTCACATAAATCCGATATCTCAGTAACTCCTTGGGAGATGAACCCAATATGGTTAGATAGGAAATGGAAAATCGTGAACGTAAACGAAAACCACGCGCGAAAGTGAGTCCAAACAAAGCGGGAAACGCGAAAACAAGTTAACGAGTCGCACTCGTCGAAAATACCACGGGGGCCACGTGGCACCACGTGATAAGTCAGCCACACACGTGGCAGCAGCCACTGATACGTGGCAGTCGAGCAAGCCACGTGGCAACTCGATCGGGTCAGCAACCACGTCGCAAGCAACGTAGGGGGGTACGTAGCCAAAGGCTACGCGCGAGCAAGGCAGTCCGGTGCGCGCATACCGCGTAGAATCCCAGGATCAACCCTATAAATACCTTCATTCGGCTGATAGAATTTTACGTTGTTTTCTCTGATCTCGACTTCTCACAAACACTCAAAAACACTCATGGCATCCTGCTGAAGGTTATACTCGGTTTGGAACATTTTGGAGACGTGCGAGGATACGTTTTCACGCTTACGCAATCGTTACACTTGAGGATCGTTTATTCACTTATTCTCTTATTATGTGTCGTTATTCTGCTTGTTAGGTGAGTTTCACAATCCATTTAATAGCTGACTTGTTTTACAATATATACGGGGACATATACATATAAGTGATATTTTCATACACAATGACTATTAGTTATTACATAATCATTAGCCTTGAGCTCAACCACATTTACAAAACTCCCCTACAAACTGGACCGTTAACACAAATGTGCTCATATAATAATGGGTAGTACTACTGGGTTTGATGCGGTAAAACTAGAGGTGTACGCACAATCGCGCATGCACTATTGACCTAATCTTATATGATCTGTGGTAATCATATGGGGGGCATAAATCGAATTGAATCATGTCTCGGTGCCGGTGCGTTTATGGTAATAACATAAAATTTTACAAATAATATTGTGGTCTTACAAATGTTACCGAGGTTTTGTCTGTTACTTCAAAACCTGTAACGTTAAACCAATTACAACGGTTTTATATGAAATGTTAAAACCTGTAAACTCACCAGCTTATAGTTGTCTTCTTTAAATCATGTATGTAATCTCAAGTATAAGAGCAAGACAAGTAAGAACTATCAGGATTGTTATACTGCATGTTATATTATAACATTGTATATTATTTGCTTCCAAATGTAATTAAAAATAATGGAATGAAATGAAAGATGATTGGTTTAATCTGAGGTGTCTTTAAACTGATTGACTTGATCCTGCATAATTACTAATTAGTGATGATCAATTCTTGGGCCGGAGGTCGGAGATCAAGGGCCGAGAAGCGGGGTGTCACACCATGTAAACGTACCAGCTTAAAAGTATTTTACTAGAATCACTTTGGACCCCCATTTTTGACATAATTAAATACATGGTTCTTTTACTTCCAAGCAAATATAATCAAACCCGTCGCAAGGATCGACCACAGAAAACTTTGTTGATTGATCCTGTCAGACAATTTGAAGCCTTTAAACTCTTTAATCACCTTTCTTAGAAACCTGCCGCGGCCCTATTTTGATATTGAAGTTTTCAGCGATCTGACACTCCCGGCCTGTCGGCTCTCATATGAACTTTTGATGATTAATCCTGGTGATCGTACGCGTTTAGAAGCTCACCATTTAAAGGTGCAAGATCGCTAATCAAGAACACACATGATTTGGATAACTCTCAGTATTAGTGTTATTGAATCAAGGAAAAATATAAACAAAAACCCTTATAACCACTACGTCAAACAAGGGCTTTCGTCACACAAAAAAAAAGTGTGGCTATTGGCCTTTTCGGCACCTTTTTTTTCATCTTAAGTGTGAACAAAAGTCAAGTTATCGTAAGTAGGGTATGGCCACATTCATGTTTATATTAGTGGCGGTAACAACTAAAAGTGTGGATAAAGAGTACCAATATTACTATTCTAATTCAAAATTTAAATTGAAATGAGTTGTATTTTTTCTCATGTTTGACTAACAAAAGACTCCATTTATTAGGCAAAAGCTTACAAACCTTTGATGTACTTTGTTACATGTAAATTAAGTATAGAACGAGGAAAAAAATGTCTTTTAGGTTTTTTATATCTTTTATTAAGTTTGATTTATCAGATTTGAAAGATATGACTGTGAAAGATAAACAAGGAGAACTAAAAGTTCCAAACCAAACAATTTTGGTTTTACGAATAGTGTATGGAATAAAAAAAAATAAAAATTATTTCGAGTCATTTTACTCATTCCATACTAGAATTAATGATAGGATATCCTTTGATAACACATATTCCTATTGAATCTTTCTTGTGTATAGCAATTTTGCCTTATTTCACCTTGGTCACAACTGGACACGTAACAACCCGATTGTCCCTGATCCCAACAAAGGGGGAACACCCCCTGTAAGGTCTACACAAGAGTGTTCCCTTTTAATGGTACACAACATCTGGATTGATATTACCTAAAGCGTGTTGCAAGTTGCCACTGTTGTAGAATTCAAAGTCTATTGTTGCGATTGTAGGTTTATGTTGAAACAAAATGATGTTCTATAGTTTAAACTGAAGTTACGAAATGAATCGCAAGTGAAGTTAATTCATAGCGATGTTGCTATCAATACAAATCTAATTAGTTGCAACTGAAGCTAAAAAGGAAAAAGAAAAAAATATTGAAGCTCAAAAGAATTTAGATTCACGCATATAGTTAATTTTGTTACGTTTATATTTTAACAACCGAATCTTACCGAAAAAAATAAAGCATTAGTAATCAAATAACTAATATAAAAAACTTTATTAGGTTAATTAAAGAAGAAAAATACAAAATAATATAATAGGTTGATCACTACTAAAAAACTGGGTAATTGACACCATAATTTGCCGCCAAATTCAAAGCAGTAGGGCCTAAGAGGTGGTAAACTAATGCGCCTTCCGTTTCTATTTTTTCCTAAATTATTACTCAACCTATTATACTGATCAGATATCAACCCTAATAGGCGACTTCAAATCATCTTCTCTATCGCGTGCCCTAAGGCCTAAACGTCACCTTCAACTTCGATCATCGGCCCTAGTGGTGATCATGCCCTAAACGACTTCAATTCACCTTCGATTCTATCATAGGCGACTTCAATTCACTTGTCTAGTAATTGCTCCTTCCAGGTAATCGCGTTTTCCTCAGTCTAGCATTGTTGAGATCGATTATGGTGGCTTTGTAAGGATTTTTGATTGAATAATTGCCTATAAAAGTTTGTTTGATTGTTAGGCCTATTTTTGACGACTTCATCGACTCTCTTCGTGAAATAACGGTTTAATTATCTGACATCTTCCACCTAGGTTTGATCTTCCAACAAATTCCAGTTATTTTGATGTTTTGCAATCAAAACATCTATCAATCATTCAAGTTGTTGCCATTAGTTTGAATGAGATTAAGTACATCTATTATTGTCTTCTGAAACGTTCCATCATGACTAGCTTCAATGAGATTAAGTACATCTATTATTGTCTTCTGATACGTTCCATCATGGCGTTCTCAGCGAAGACATGTACTTTCTCTGATTCGGCGTAGTCCATATGTTTGCAAAAGTTCAAAGTGTAACCCATGTATAAAGTTCTACCAATAAAGAAGAAAGTTTAAGTTCAACACATCTACCGATAATGTAACACCTCGTACTATCGGATTATTATTTTAAAAGAATAAACTATATAAAATGATAAATGATTAAAATTGTTAGTTAACTGGTCAAAAAGTGTTGAAACAAATGGGTTATAAATATATATAAGGACTTGACTGCTCGGTTTTAGTTTAAAGGACCGTCTACTTGGGTATTGTTTCAAAGTTGACTTGAACAACTATATATATATTTTTTATGCAAAAATAAAAAAAAGAAACATGATGCTGGTCACGATCTATTGCAGCAAAACGAAAAACATATATGAATTATATGGGCTTAAAGGCCCACCTAGCCAATTAATTGAAAAAGCCTCACAAGAGGCGTGAGATAAACACAGAACAGATTATGTCGCCATTTTGAGCACTTTTCTAAAGGAAATTATAAAATTTCTCTTTACCTTCAAGCGCAGGTCAGGTCCAGTAGCAAAGATTAAACAAGATCTTGAGGTATGAATCTTACATTGCATGTATAAGTTTAGGATTCTTGAGTTCAACAGAAACCCAAATACCCCTTTTGTATAGGGTTCTTTAAGAGACGAAATTCAAGTTTAAAATCAGATCAATCAATGGATTAGGGACGAAATTGAAGAGAAGCAATCATCAAAGGTTAGTGATTCATGTTTAAGACTACCGAATATAATGATTAGAGTCAATGCTTGCAATGTATTTTAGGGGATTTCATAAGGATAATGTTGAGGGTGATGTTTATTGTAGGTAATCTCAAGAAAACAGACAAATGCTATATTTAGCTACTGATTTGTGAAGCAATCAGAGGTCATAAGGTAAGGATTTCTCCATTTTGGTCAAGTCCTAGGCTATATGTCCATTAAAAGTCAAATATTGAAGGATTTGACTTGATTTTGAGGTTGAATCACTTACTTGTGTCATGGATTGAACTTGATCTAGTTTGTGCACTTAAAAAGGTATAAACCTACTGAGCTTTAGTGATTTAATAGCTTCAAAACAGATTGCAAATGTAAACTAATGCGTACAAGGGCAAAATAGTCATATTTGACCAAATTGACCCGGGGACAAAATTAACGACCAAGGTTGACGGGAACTTGTTTAAATAGATTATTAAAAAGGTTTTCAAGGAT
>WOUH02061431.1:0-10619 GCA_009936405.2 Stevia rebaudiana
AACGAACAGAAGGAAAGAAAGAAACCCTATGGTTTCATTCCGCCGCCACCATCACCTTAACCTCCTTCTCCGCCTCCTATCCTCTGCTACCGTCGATCGAAAGCACCTTCGGCTTTTTTGCTCCAGATCGAGCCCAGCACCAGCCAGCATCATCGAACAGCACCAGTCAGCCGGGTCAGCTCCTCTCAAAACCCGGTCCCAGTCAGCACTTCCAATTCGGTCAGCCGCGCATCTGTCGAACCAAACACCATGACCCGCTGACCGAGTCAGATGGGGTCCCGGTCAGCCGTCGGTCAGCGCATTCAAACACCCCCTAAGATCTATCCAACCCCAACTCTTATCCCCATCTTTGGATATCATTGAACGTGATGCTCCTTGTTGTTTTAACTTTTAGATTCAAAACAAAACCAAACTATCTTGATAAACTCATACGAGTGGGCATTTGTTTCATAGAACTATACGAAGGTACAAGTCCCAACGTATACAAAAAAATGGTGGAAATGTTTTCCGTTAAAAAAAAAATATGAGTGGGTATAGACGTATACTAAACATTCATCATACGCGCACCAGTCAGCGCGTTAACAAAAATTAAACTCATTTTAGTTTTAAACAAGTTTGATTTAGGGAAAATGCCGTCGACTTTTTCCATTTTCTTCATCACTCCATCATCAACAAGTCTGTCATCACCCGTCAATCATTGACCCCTGTCACCGATTCATCCGCCGTCCACCGCCCTTATTCCGCCATCTCTCCAAACCACACTCACTTCTTCTATCTCCTAAAACAGAAGACAATCGGTATCGAATACATACAGCTACAGATACTGGTACCGGAGAAATATAGATTCAATATTCATCCGCCGGTTCAATTTTCTCGCTACTTCCCGACGGCGGAGGGAGAGAGTTAAAGCGTGTGAAAACCTTTAATTTACTAGAAATTGATTTTCCTTTTCACTCACTTTTGATGATTCCCTTGTGCTATTCATATTGAATCTACGATGATCGAATCTAGGGTTTCCGGTAAATGAATAGCGGTTTTGATTGAAATTGAAGCTCTGAGGTTGATCAGTTATGCGAATCGGAATTATCTGAGCTCTAAATTTCGAATCTAGTTACTGAACGATTGAGGCTGGTAACAGATGGATGTGGATTCATCAATGGTATCATCGCCGGAGGCAGATGGTAGTGCTAACGATGTAGATACTAACGGCACTGTGCCGGAGGAGCAGCTAGATTCTCGGAATTCTGAGGATACCGGCGAAACTTCATCCGCTCAGGCTCAGCAGCCGCCGGTTCAGGCTCAGCAGACGAGTACAAGTCCGGTGAGTGGGCCGAGGCTCGCGCCTACGTACTCGGTGGTGAACGCGATACTAGAGAAGACAGAAGATGGTCCCGGCCCGAGGTGTGGGCATACTTTGACAGCAGTTGCGGCTGTTGGGGAAGAAGGGTCACCAAATTATATCGGACCGAGGCTTATACTGTTTGGTGGTGCAACCGCTCTTGAGGGCAACTCTGCTAATGCAGGAACTCCAACCTCTGCCGGAGGTGCAGGAATTCGTATGTATCTTGATCCATTTCATTCACCTGAACTTTTATTAAGTGTGTATTTGTTCCAGTTACTTGATTATTTATGAAACCATATATGTTTGAATTTAGTAGCTTTTGAAGGTAGAAATACAGAATACTGAATACTAAATTAGAATCCAATGTGAAGTTCATATTTGGATTGAGTTTGGGTAGTCAAATTTGGATTATTGCTAAATTTAGTGAAAATTCATGGAAATGGTTTTGAATTCATTCTAAGGGATTTATAACTATGTATTGATTGTGTGAGCTTGCTACTATCTGTACTTAAAAGTCAAGTGCTTTAATGAACTTTGCTCTGTTCAATTTGCTGTATTAATGCAAATGGTGTTTAATTTGCTTATTAGGAAGTTTGGTAACATGTATGTATTTATTGCCATAGTAATATGCTCCCACATATTCTCTTCACTAAAGTCATTTCACTGCATTTCCAGTGCTTCACTTTATGATAAAAATGGACTTTAACATGATTTCTACATCTAGCTGGCTCCGATATCAACTACTGTTTTAGTCGAAAAGAATAACAAATAAACATACTCAACAAGAATCCCACTCATATAGTAGGATACATGGAGGATGAGATGAAGGCAAACCTTACCTCCATCTGATGAGATTAAAAGGTTGATCTGAGAGAGATTCAACTTAGGAAAACCTTTTAAAAAAGGTATCATAATAGAACTGTTAAGTAGCAGAAGAGAAACGAACATAAAAATTCTTGGTGTATACACTAAATTCCATCATACATATGCGTGCATTTTGCTACATTTCTATTGCTTCACTTTATGATAGTGGGCTTTAAACATGATTTCTACATCTAGCTGGTGTGTTGTCTTTTGATAACTACTATGTCACGCGAAAAGAATATTGTTACTTGACTACTTGCTTCTTTGTAAACGTGTTTTTACGCTTCTTTTATGATGCAGGTTTATCAGGTGCTACTGCTGATGTGCATTGCTATGATGTATTAACAAACAAATGGTCTAGGTGAGATGTTTTATAATGCTTAATTTCAGACTCTTTCCCATGTTAATATATTACTGGTCCATACTGATGCATTTATTTTAACATCCCACTGAGCTTTCAAATTTGTTGTTTCAGAATAACACCCACCGGAGAACCACCTACACCAAGGGCAGCACATGTGGCGACTGCTGTGGGTACGATGGTGGTTATTCAGGTTTAATAGTCCCTGTTTTAGAATATTTTCTGTTTGTTTATATGCTCTTAACAGTGTTCTCATTTCAATTAAACAAACTTGTTGAATCAATACATCACAGGGTGGCATTGGTCCAGCTGGTTTGTCTGCTGAGGATCTGCATGTTCTTGACCTTACACAACAACGGCCCCGATGGCATAGGTTTGACTTTTTACCTGTACGTATCTTCTAATGGTGGAAGTTATGTTTGTGCCAACTCGGTGAAATAAATGTTTGTTTCTTGTAGAGTTGTGGTCCAAGGCCCAGGCCCAGGCCCAAGATATGGTCATGTTATGGCTTTAGTGGGGCAACGATATCTTATGGCGATTGGTGGGAATGATGGTTAGTTGCTTCCATCAGTTTTTGTCTACAGTTTATGTTATGTTTGGACCCTTTTTTCACAGATTAACAATAATATTATTCATGATTAGGTAAGCGCCCTCTTGCTGATGTATGGGCGTTGGATACGGCTGCTAAACCGTATGAATGGCGGAAATTGGAACCAGAGGGTGAAGGTCCACCCCCGTGCATGTATGGCATTTAATCTTTTCTTCATTTTGTATTTTTTTTAATTTATTTATTTGTGATGGTCAAAATAATCAAAGTATCTGTTACTGATCCGTTATTTATTTCTTTTATTTCAAAAAGGTATGCCACCGCAAGTGCACGTTCTGATGGTCTTCTTCTGCTTTGCGGGGGACGAGATGCAAACAGTGTGGTGAGTGACTTGTGGAATAGTGAGAGTTACAATTAAATATTATTTAGACATAAATTATGCTCAAGCAGTTTTAATAATATTTTTAATTTATATAATTGTCCAAAATTCTACATCATAAAATATAAATTGAAAGTAAAGACTGAATTTTTTTTATATATGCAGCCTTTGGCTAGTGCTTATGGACTTGCAAAACATAGAGATGGTCGGTGGGAATGGGCTATTGCTCCTGGTGTTTCACCATCTTCTCGTTATCAACACGCAGCGGTTGGTTTTTAATTTTATTAGATTATTAGTTTTGAAAACACATGAAATTGCGTAAAGTGCTTAAAAATGTTGTGTTTTATGTCTTGGTTTTTAGGTTTTTGTCAATGCTCGCCTCCATGTTTCTGGGGGAGCACTTGGTGGTGGACGCATGGTGGAGGATTCATCAAGTGTTGCAGGTATGGTATTCATCAAATTCTACTTTTAAACACTATTGTTAAAATCAATTGAAGTTATTGGGATGATATAACAACTATTTTACTCTGAGTTAATCTTGATTTAAACTATACACACGTATGCTTCATGATTTTGATTACAAAGCAAAATATTTATTATATAGAGTGTCTATTGCATTCGGCTTTCAATCCTATGTTCTATAATTTTTTTGCACATTTTTTTACTATTTTTTATATTGTTTTTGTATATAGTTCTGGATACCGCAGCGGGAGTGTGGTGCGATACGAAGTCGGTTGTCACTAGTCCACGGACAGGTAGATATAGTGCTGATGCTGCTGGCGGAGATGCGGCGGTTGAATTGACAAGACGTTGTAGGCATGCTGCTGCTGCTTTTGGGGATTTAATATTTATTTATGGTGGTTTACGTGGAGGTAAAACTAAGCCCTACATTTATAAGTTCTACTAGAGTTTGAGTTATTTGAGTAATTATAATTATTTTTAGTTAGTTCTTTTGCTGTTATATCTGAGAAACCAAAATCCTATGCTGTTAAGCCTGTTTTGGCTGCATATTAATTCTTAATCCTGAATCTATAAGAGTTAATGATGATCTAAGAAGTAATAGTCTGCTGTAATTTATACATGTTTTTTTTTTTTTTTTTTTTTTTTTAAATTTTTCTAAGATTGTAACCCATTATTTTCTATTGTGTGTGAAAGAGTACTGAGGCAATGCGTTTTGTTGCTTGTTCTTTCCTTTTACTTGTAAGATAAAGACTAATACTTTTAGTTTTAAAGTTTTTGGAAAATAATCATTGTTTGGACTCAACTAGTGGGGATAAATATAGGGTGATTATTATGTATAAGTTATGATTTGAATGTATCAATTTTCGTAAAAAATCATTTGGGCATCCTTGGTTAAGAGAATATCATTTTTTACAGGCAAACTTAGTGAAATATGATTTTGTATGGAAGCTTGAATACGATATCAGATTTCTTAAGATAAAGACCAATATACCCTTAGACTCCATGATAGTACATTTTCAACTCTACGTGGAAGTGGTTGTGCCGGATACATATACATATAATCTATTTAAATACCATACCGTAGACGTAAACACGCATTTACTAAAATGGAAACACCTTAGTTAGGATCTCTTATTATATTTTGTGCTTTTTAATATTATTATAACATGTAACAGCATGGACATGTGTAGAGCAGATTAAGCATCATCTAAAATTTATAAACTTCAAAGCTTTTACATACATTTCTTTTCTTAGAGATGGCTGAATCCGAATCTGGGCTTTGAAAATCGTTAGATGTCTTTGTTAGATTAGTTGAGCTCTCTAGTTAATAAATTAGTTATATAATAAATTTCTAGACACAATAATTAATTAGAACTAATCATATCTAATTAGTTGCTTGCGACTTCAGCTGTATGTTTAGTTAACCTTTATTTACTAACAAGGCGACATATGACATTTCTTGTTGCAGGAGTATTGCTGGATGATCTTTTAGTTGCTGAAGATCTTGCTGCTGCTGAAATGACCTCTGCTGCATCACATGCAGCAGCAGCAGCTGCATCACAGGCGGGAAGGTTACAAGGAAGATATCATTTTTCTGATGACAGAACAAGTCAAACAACTCCAGAATCAACTTCTGATGGTGCAGTTGTACTCGGGAATCCCGTTGCTCCACCAGTAAACGGTGACATGTATACTGACATCAGCACCGAAAATGCCATGCTACAAGGCTCACGGTTGATTAACATTTTAATTCGTGATAATTTTGTATTATGATATTATGATTATTATCCATTGATTGTAAATTGTAATCTTATGGTTTTACATTGCAGGAGATTGAGTAAAGGAGTTGAATACTTGGTTGAAGCATCAGCAGCAGAAGCTGAAGCCATTGCTCCAACTCTTGCTGCTGCAAAAGCGCGTCAGTCTAATGGTGAAGTTGATTTGCCAGATAGAGATCGTGGAGCAGAGGCTACTCCTAGTGGAAAACAGATTAAATCAGATCCTAATATGGCAAACAACTCGATTCCAACCGGAGTGCGATTGCATCATCGAGCTGTTAGTATCATCATTATGTCAAGGGGTGTTAAATGGGTCGTGTTCATGGGTTGGCGGGTCAACCCGGACATGACATGGTTAAAAATCGTGTCAGATATATAAACCCAAACACGACCTGTTTGACCCGATTTTTTTATGATATTAATACTTTTAAGTTTTAATATTACAGTTTTATAACAATAAATACAAATGTATTTACAAATATGACATTTATTTGTAAAATATTTAAGTTCAATTTCTCTTTTTAGTATAAAATACCCAACCAAGCTAAATTATGACATAAATCACATTTACAAAAAATAAAATATATATAAATGTGTTAAACGAGTCAACCCGTGAACTTGACGGGCTGACATAAATATTCACATTCTTGGGTTTAACCTGTTATTTACCCGAAACTGTTTATAGTAAATCCAATCCTGTGAATTTCATGTTAGGTTTGTGTGATGTCGGAAATTCAAACCCCTAATTATGTTTATTTTTTTTTAATTATTTTCACCTGATATATGAATGCGAATTTTTCTATGGGTTTGCAGGTGGTGATAGCTGCCGAGACTGGCGGAGCTTTAGGAGGTATGGTCAGACAGCTTTCTATAGATCAGTTTGAAAACGAGGGAAGAAGGGTTAGTTATGGAACTCCTGAAAATGCAACCGCCGCAAGAAAACTTTTAGATCGACAAATGTCAATCAACAGTGTGCCAAAAAAGGTGAATCAGTTTTTGTGTGTGTTTTTTTCTTTACATTTTGGTGTTGTTGACTTTTGTTTAACATCTTGTGTTATGATGGTATTTCAGGTAATCGCTCACCTATTAAAGCCTCGTGGGTGGAAGCCTCCTGTAAGTCGCCAGTTTTTTCTGGATTGCAATGAGATAGCTGATCTGTGTGATTGTTCTGAAAGAATATTCTCAAGTGAACCTAGTGTCCTACAACTAAGGGCTCCTATAAAAATATTTGGTGATTTGCATGGCCAATTCGGTGACCTCATGCGCCTTTTTGATGAATATGGATCCCCATCAACTGCTGGAGACATCGCGTAAGTTTCCTGCTTTTTAGTTGTTTGACTTGTTTCCAGTTCCATCTCATGCTAATTTTGTGCAATATATACCAGATATATTGATTATCTCTTCTTAGGAGATTATGTTGACCGAGGTCAACATAGTTTGGAAACTATATGTCTACTCTTAGCATTAAAGGTACTCACGTCTTTTGCTGTGGTCTGGAAGGTCCATCCTTTATCATTATCATTATCATTATTTTTAAAAAAGCACGATTCACCAAATTATGATTTTATCAAATTTTGTAGGTCGAGTATCCACATAATATACATTTAATACGGGGGAATCATGAAGCTGCTGATATAAATGCACTTTTTGGCTTTCGAATTGAGTGCATTGAGCGCATGGTAAGGCATACTGCTACTTTTCTCTTGGTATTATATTTTTTTCTTTATTTTAGTTACAAAGTTAGTTCTTGTGGTTTGCGGAAAGTAACAGGTTTTGGTATTAAGGATTTGAGGTAACAGGTTTGGATTTTATGCTTTTAGTTTTGTAATGAGTTTGGGTATTAACGCTAACTTCCGTTAACTTTTCTGTTAACTTGGGTGAAATGACCGAAACACACTTTGACTTTTTGAATAGTCAAAGACAAAGGGTGAAAAGTCAAAGGGTATTAGGTAACTTCACCCAAACTTAACAGAAAAGTTAACATACATTAGCATTAATACCCAAAAATATTACAAATTTATAAACATAAAGCGCAAACTTGTTACTTTAAACCGTTGGCACCCAAACCTTTTACTTTCTGCAAACCACATGAACCATCATTGTAACTAATACTTCTTTTTTTATCCATTTTTTTAATAATGGGTTTTTAAATTAATAATATCCTTGACAGGGTGAGAGAGATGGAATTTGGGTATGGCACCGGATAAACAGATTATTCAACTGGTTGCCACTGGCGGCTCTAATCGAAAAAAAGATTATCTGTATGCATGGTGGTATTGGTAGATCGATTAACCATATTGAGCAGATTGAAAATCTTCAACGACCAATTACAATGGAAGCTGGTTCAATAGTTCTCATGGATTTGTTATGGTCGGTGCTTTTCTAATCCGTTAACCATTTAACCTTCATTTCAAATTTATTTATTTTTTTGGACCAAATTATAATTGTCGTTTCTTTAAATAGGTCTGACCCGACAGAGAATGATAGCGTGGAAGGACTAAGACCGAATGCCAGAGGTCCCGGGTTGGTTACTTTCGGGGTAAGTTTTATTCCTTTTGGTTACGTTTTTGCGTTAACTAAATCGCGATCATAAAGTTACTAGTTGCTAACACAGTGACACGCGTATACTTGTTGTAGCCTGATCGTGTTATGGAGTTTTGCAACAACAATGATCTGCAATTAATCGTGCGTGCTCACGAATGTGTAATGGATGGCTTTGAGCGTTTTGCTCAAGGACATTTAATCACCCTTTTCTCGGCAACTAATTATTGTGGTAAAATCTTTTATTCTTAATGCTAGTAATAGACTATGATTTTATCCGTGTCAGAATAATGTTATATTAATAATAGTAATTTATTTTTTATCTCTCTTGTAGGGACTGCAAATAACGCGGGTGCAATATTAGTTTTGGGTAGAGATCTTGTGGTGGTTCCGAAACTCATTCATCCACTTCCACCTGCAATTTCATCGCCTGAAACTTCCCCTGAACGACATATAGAAGATACATGGATGCAGGTACTGTTATTATCATAAAAACGTAGATAAAAATAAACAGATTGCATTGCTATATTCGAAATTTTGTATAGTATTATTATTAGAAGTTGTAACAAAAAAACCAAAATGAAAAAATGAAAAGCTTATAGATAGGCTAATTGTCAACATGTGATTGACAAACAAACATTTGAAAAAAGTTCAAGGTTTAAATGGTAGGTTACATGTAAGTTTTAGAGGGGCTAATATGTAACTTTGAAAATTTGTATTATTTACTTGTAATTTATGCATATACACTGAGTGACTGACATTCGCAATTAGGATTATATGTAATTAGTGTCAAACATGATCACAAAAAGTATCAACTTTTGAGTAATAATCCTGTTAATAATATAAAACATTAAGATGAGTTGAATTTCACATCTCGCTTTTTTGACATGTAAATTTTTTATGTTGTGGGGGAGTAGGAGCTTAATGCAAACAGACCAGCAACACCAACGAGGGGTCGACCACAAGTTACAAATGATCAAAGCTCTCTTGCATGGATGTAACGTTTTTTCATAATTTCTTCCACTGCTCCTCTTAGAGACGCAACGCGCATCGGGTCCCACATAATTTGTGTACATTGTGATGAAAGGAGGAGATTTTAACTAATGGTTATCTGGGTAGTGGTGGTGTGACTCTTGATCATGTAACATTGGTTTTGTTATTTTTGTTTTTTTTGTTTTTAAATAGAATGAGCTAAATAGTTGAAAGAAAAAGGTAATTGTTGTATAATAGAGGTGATCGGTTTTGATGTTTTGAATTGTGGGTTTGGTGTGAAAGTAACTTTTGATGCATAGCTTGCATTCGTTTAATTAAATGCTTGCTAACTTTGTAATTCTGCTGATATGATACGTACCCCATATTCCAAGACGTTTTGTGCTTTCCGAGTTCTGTCACTTCTCCAACGTGGTTTGCTACATTTTCTTGTTTTAAATTGTTAGTTAGTACTAGATTAGTGAGTCAATAGCTTATTGCTAGTGGGGTTAGTAATTAGTCAGCACTTAATTCTTTGTAAGGCTATAATAGCCAAGTAATATTTAAATTAGACATGAAGAAAGGAGAATAAGCTGTTGAGAAAGTCTAGTATTGTTTTTTTGTTGTTCATGGAGTTTGACTCGCTCAAAGGGCTATGTATCTTCCTCTTGATTGGTCCTGTTATTATACATGCCAAAACAATAAAGGCTCTTAGCATGTGTAGAGAAGATATTTCCGCGCCCCATGTACCCTCCTACATGACTACATCTATGTATAAAGAGGTGACGTGAAAACCAAAAAAAGTAAACTAAAATCATTTCATCAAATTTTAGCATATTTTAGCATGTACTTTGTGGTTGGCACCCATACTTTGTCGTTGGACACTCGTAAAATACAGTTGGATGCCTGTAAATTACGGTCGAGGCGTCCATATAGGTATGGTTGATGCCCGTATTGTACAACCAATGCTTGTGATAGACATGTATGGTAGACGGTGCTGCCTGTGACACTAGCATCTGGAAAACAGGGAGTGTAGCAAATCTTTATGGGGATTACTCATATTGGCCACATGCACATGGCCCTCCTCTATATATATAGAAGCACTGATGCCTGTATCAGGTGACTTTGTAAAAAACAATAAGGGTCTGTTTGGTATGGGGTAATGGAATAGACGACGGAATGGATTGGACGAGGTAATGGAATGGACGACGGAATGGATTGGACGAGGTAATGGAATGGACAAGGAATGAAATAGATCATTACCATTCCATCGTCATGTTTGGTTACCAGTGGTAATGGAATGAATCATTACTTCATGTTGTTTGGTAGAAAGAAAAAGATGAAGGAATGAAATACAATTTGGGTCGGGTCAAGGT
>WOUH02061462.1:0-10617 GCA_009936405.2 Stevia rebaudiana
TGTTTTCAGGCCAAAAAGAAATCAAGAAGAGGTCGAAGGGCGTTGGTTGTTGATGTGGAAGCTGGTAAAGATTCTTACTTTTGATATTTGCATTTTCTTTTTCATTATTGGTTTATATATTTAAATGGGATGTTTATTTCAATTTATAGTATGATATTGGTTTTACATAAGACAAATGCATAAAACTTGCTTCAATTTTTCTCTTAAAAATTTGAAGTATATCACTTAGAATGAGAGTAAAGGTATATCGTTTCGGTCAATTTAGTACAATTCGTTCCCAATTTTAAAGTATTGAATGCTGGTTTTCCCAAATTTGTTTTTGCAAGTTTTAGTTAAGCAACACTTTCTGTTAGTTATGTCTTTCGTGTCATTCATTTCTATTTTATTATTGCACAATTTATCATGTTTTCAGTTTAACAAGCTAAGGTAGTTAATGAATTGCATATTTGAAACTAAATATTTCTTATGTTTTCACTTTAACAAGAACAATTAATTAATTAATTTGTTAATGTCATGCATGTAACAGAAGAAGCTGCTATTAGAAATGGTCTTAACCAAGCGTACAAGCGTAGAAGAGGTCCTCCAAATGCACCAGTAATTAATTGTGATCTTTATGTAAATTTAGAAGGAAGTAGTGGCTCTATGGTAATTTATATATATATTTTTTTACAATTATTAATCAAATATTTGAAAATTTACTGCATCTACTATGCATATCCACATAGATTAAAAAAGAATTTGTTTTTTGTTTTTGTAATTACAGAGGGGAAGATCGCAATATGTTGCACCACCACCGCCGCCGCCACCACCACCGCCACCGGAACCGACGTTCAGCTGTCCGGTTTGTATGGGACCGTTAGTTGAAGAAGTGACCACTAAATGCGGTCACATATTTTGTAAGGCGTGTATAACAGCTGCAATAAGTGCGCAACATAAATGCCCTACTTGCAGACAGAAACTTACTAATAAAAATCTTATTAGGGTTTACCTCCCTACCACCAAGTGAATTCAAGGTTGGTATTTCTAATCATTTACACTTGTTTCTGTTGGTAGAATTATTATCCATTGTTATTATTAATTTATATTTATAGATGCAATTTAGTATGTTATAAACAGTGGATACAGTGTACTTTGATGACATCAAAGCTATATACTCTTAGATCAAATGGGTATTTTATATCATTTGTTATCAGAACCAACTCACTTTTCTTGTAAATGCAGCAGGAATTTTTAAATTTTTTGTAGTCTAATTGGAGGGATCTAACTGAACACAAGTTATTGTGCAGGACATATAGAAGAAATTAAACCATTCATTTTTCCAATCTTGAGAAATTAAAAAATAATCAAATTTGATATAAATGTAACTATGTAAGTTTTATGGTTTCTAGCTCTTAAATTCAGATTAATATGGGAAAATCAGCTTGATTTTTCGCTTATATACAACCTAACCATGTCTAGGTGTTATATTATCTAAAATGCTAGCGTCACGTGTAGGTCATTAAAAAACGCATGTATTTTGTTAAAAACATATGAATCATGTATGTATCAAAAACATTCATTTTTCCACCACGACTTTATACGTTGTTTCTGAACTATGCTACTTACATGGCCGTGGTATCACTTTTTTTTTTTTTTTTTTGAAATTTGTGACTAATAAAATAATGTGCTACACTTGATCTAAAACACCTTTTGTATTAAGTACAAATTATAACTTGTAAGAACTTAGATTTACTGATTATGCCGTGTTTCATTTTTTGCTACTGGACTGACGTAAAATTTAATCCAAACGGGTTGACATTATATAATTATTATATATTAATGGGTTGTTTTGTTTGTACCAATGACAGGTGTATAAGGCGACAGTATAATAGACTTAAATGGTGTAAAGGAATGTTGGTTACAAGTAGTTAAAAAGAAACATGATATTTGGTTTGGGTTTTGTTTTTGTTTTGTTGTTGAGGGGTTAGTAGGATATATGAAGCAGCAGAGCAGAGGTAGGAAGCTCAACTGGTTGAATATTATTTCTTGACCACAGTTATGTTGTATTTGTCACCAGAGGTTGTTTACTCTTTTTTTTTTTTCCCTTCAACTGTTATAATCGTTTATCTGGTAATATGTGCAGTTTGTTGGTCTGATACATTGCTGATGTTTTGTGGCATTAACAAAATACGTGGGTCGGGTCAGGTCGTGAGCTGAAATGGGTTTGAGCCAAAACAAATGAATCCGATCTCATTTTTGCTAATTGATCAATGAAAAAAATCAGATAATTCTCTCTTTACGGAATAGAAAGTTATAATTTTGTTTTTAAAGTAGTGAAGTATACTTGTCACGTAACTCTTTATAGAATATAGTCGGATTTAATATAATAGTTAGAATTTCTTTTATATACGTTTATGGATTTAAGTAAACAAAAGTTTAGTAGTTGAATGGTTTTTTTTTATTAAAATTACAAAAAACGTTTTAAATTTTTAACCAAGGAAAGTATACCCTACTTTTACTTTTGATCTACTGTAAACTAATCTACTTGTTTGGTTTTGCCCTCTCATCTAGAAAGTAAGTGGGTATATGAAGTGGCTATTTTGAAGCAAAAAAAAACATTTAGTGACCAAAATTTTGTACATAATCTTTTATTATTTATGTTGTTATATGTATTATATTATGAATAAACCTCCCTATACTATTAAAGCTTGCTACATTAAGTTTGAGATTCATATAAAAGCTAGTTGCTGAATGAGATCTAATTTAGGCTCCAGCTTGTTTAGTTGTTTAGCTCACAAGCGGATCGACTCGTATTTAGTTTTTAACATATGTATTCAACTCAACACGCGTAATGTATTTGTATCTATCAAATGATTAAGTTTGCCAGTATGGCAGTATGTACGAGTAATAAATAATCTTTAAATACAGTCCAAACAGAGGCAATTCTATTGTCCAGAAAACATTTATATTAGTCACCCTATATGGCAAACAAGAAGAATTTTACCACTAAATTTGATTGCATTGCTGTGCCATATTATACGTCTTCAATATAATCGGCACAATTTGCATTATAAATACCGAATTATAGAACACTAAATTCTCACTCAACTCACCGATGGAGGTCTTTAACAAACCAGTTTTCTTGTTTCTTATCTTTTTCGTTGTTCTTGTGAATATCGCAATCTTTAGCGACAGCCGTGCAACAATTTCAGGGAATCGTGATCCAAAACGTGTTGATTCACAGGAGCCTCGTGTGATTACCGTTGCTGACCTCACTCATGTGAATCCTGTTGAACACCATCGTGGTTCTTCGGGTGGTTTTCGTGGCGCTAAGATGGGTAAAGATGATCATGATGGTGCTCGTTTCTATAATGGATTGACACAAGGTTCCTATGGAGGTTCTTATGGGTACGGGTATGATAACCCAGACCCGGGTAACATATTTGGATTCCCACGAGGTCTGTTTGGGTTCCCACGAGGTCTGTTTGGGTTCCCTAGAGGCCTCTTTGGGTTTCCCGGAGGCCTTTTCGGGTTTCCTCGTGGCATCTTTGGGTTTCCAGGTGGTTACGGTGGAAACCCAGGCGTTTATGGGGTAAACCCAGGAGGTTATGGTGGATATCCTGGTGGTTATGACGGTGGACGGGATGGAGGCAAACCTGGTGGGGGTGGGTATGAAGCTAAGGTGAAGGGCAAATAAGTCAATTGCCATAGTATTTTCTTCCATGTTTTAGGTTGAATAAATTATAAATTTGTTTTCTGTTTTGTGCTAAAAAGAATTTTGCAGTGAAATAAAAACACGGTTTCCAATATTTAGATAGATCTAGAATGAACCAACTCATGGTACAAAATTTTCGTAACAGTTAGCCATTTATAGAATGAAATTACTTTGGATCAAATGTCATGTCACATTAATCTAAGTTATCATCAATGTAGAAAAGTCTGATATATATGTAAAAGTGGATACACAAGACTCATTTAAATAAATGCTTCGATTTTGGGTGGAATGCTTTGATCAAGATAAATAATTTACTTAAGAGATAAAATCAAACTCACGATCGTTTTGGTTACGTGTTATCTCAAACGGGTCTTTAAAACGATTAACTAAAGTGACCCGTTTAACTCATTTGTTACAAGTTACAACCCACCAACGTGAATTTAACATCCTTACTACTTGAAAGCTCTGATCAAGACAAATAATTTACAAAAAAGAAAAAAACTAAAGCTAACCATTTTTGACCAGTTTTGGTTACACGTTATATCAAACGGGTCTTAAATAATATTAAGTAAAGTGAGTAAGTGACCTCCTGAATGACCCATTTGTTATAACCCACCAACATGATCTAGTGATCTACATGCTTACAGTTCACAACATGTTTTGGTACATACGTTTTGATATTCAAAATCGTAACGAAAGCCGTAACACACGCATAGGGGAAAACATAGTTTATTTATATGATTAACGGTTACATATTGCATCAATGTGTTTGACTAATATAACTATTATTTTAACATAGCTAGCAGGTATACCCATGTCTTGTGAAGGTCGCGAATTTAGTATTCATTTATTATTTGCGCTACATTAATGCTCCTAAAACAGTTAAAGCAAAATGTTCACACCCGATGCATGATCTACAGTCTATTTTACAAATTTATAGATTCTGCGTATCTCCGTTTTAAATAATTTATCACGATACATTAAAAAATCAGGCCTTTCAAGTACATGTAGAGAGCACATATTTTAATTACATAAATGCCAGTTAGTAGTTCAACTATTTAATTTTATATGAAACTTTTATTAATGCGGATAGGTGAGGAGGTGCTATATCTTAGTGTTGACTTTTTACCAGAGAATATAAACATAAAATAATACTTGTATTATTATGGGTATAACTTTTTTTTGGAATATACTAACTGTAACATTTAGCTTCTCGTATCACTAATATTGTTTGTTCACAGCTCACGGATTTATTTTTGGTTGTTCAAGTGAAAACTTCTCAGGATGATCATCCATCCTGATTGCTGTCAACTGAGTACGCTTAATGGTGCAGACTCCTCTCATCCACTACCATTAAGCACAAAACGCGTTGGTGAAATCTAAGAAGGACATTCCATATAAAACAAGATCTCCCATGTCCACGGCCGATGTAAGATTTACATAGAGTGTTACATATGTGAAGCTCAAACTCGTTTATTATGCATGCTGGTCTCCGATTATAATATGGTTGTTTCTCACAAGTTGCTTAACCTAGTTTTCGGCCATGTTATATTTTTCTCCTTAAAATTATTAATTCATTATTTTGGATCTAACAAATTCTATATCAAAATAATTGATTCGGTTTAAATTAATTACTAGGAGACAATGTGAACCTCTGACAGCTACTATCTAATCAATTAAGTTCCAATTACAACTATAAAAGCAATAGGATGTTCAATCCAAACATACACCAAAGCCAATAAGTCAAAAACTCCTCAAGGTAGACTTTTGTGGTGGTAGTTTTCAACCCAAAAACTTACAAAGATGGCTGATGTAGCGGAGCTATGGCGGCCGGAGGCAGAAGACGTGGCGGAAGCTGGGTTGAAACCTATCGCGACCGTCAAAACCTCGGCTAACTATGGATTTGAAGCCTTGGTTAACCCAAAAGAAGGAGCCAATGGCAATGGTTTAGACCATAATGGAGGTAATTTAAAGATAAATTATAATCACATATTCACAATACTCTCTACTTTGCATCTACTCGATCTATTTCTAAAATCACTCGTTGATACATAAAAACAGATACAAATGTATCAGATATTTTGGACTTTGATGACATCGGTGCCAATAACGGAGGCGAAAGCGGTGTGAGTCAAGTGGAAACCAGAGAAACTTCGAAACATGTTGGAGAAGTAGTCGAAGAGGAAATAGTCGAGTTAGAGTTTGAAAAAGTGAAACCAAAGCTCGCGACACATTCTATGCATTGTCCAAATTGTGATTCCGAAATAAAAAAAGTTACTCTTCGTCGAAAAGTGCTCGTGAGTCGACCCAATCCGGTAGTGCCTGAACCTGAACCTGAATCTGAACTCAAACCCGATTCTGATCCGAAAAATCTTGTGGGATGTTTTTCTTGCTTAAGCTTGTTCACTTGCTCAGGTAAAACAATTATTACATCTAATGTATGACAATGAATACCAACTCATAATAGTCTATTTGAACATCTTTGATCCGTAATCTATATGAACATTACTAGTCTAAATCTAATCTCCATTCTTAAACAGAAAACGGATGTTTTAACCCGTTCGACATCTTCCGGAAAACTCCAGAAACGACTATCAGTCCTGTATCTCCACCTAGTACCGGAGGAACTGAAAACAAAGGTAATAAGTTGTTCTTCTGTACATTTTGTTGTTTTATATATTTTTGTTAATTCTTAAAATTGTTTCTTTCGAAATCAAACAGAATCATGTTTGAGCATGTTTTGGGTTATCCGGAAGGGAAAAAGCAACCCGAATCCAGACGATCCTCCGCAATCAGAAACATTGGACGTGAATCCACGATCCTTAAGTTTCGGTGAAGTTCATCTCCTACATATCTCACTTAGTTTTTATTTTTATTTCTTATTTTCTAATAAAACATCTAGACATTTAATGATAAAATCATCACAACCTATACACGTACATGCATATGTGATATGTTACTTGTATTATAGCAACTAATAAATTATAATGTGACTGAATAGTTGAAATTGTCAAATTGTTAAATGTCACGACATCTTAAATAATTTTAATCAATTCTAGGTTCGTTCCTATCACGTCTAAGTTCATTCCTTTTATTTTACAGATCCTTCTCAATCACCTTCTTCCGAAACCATGATCAATATTGGGAATGAAACCGGTAAGAACTAGAAACCATATAAAGTGTTCAAAGTGTTTTTTTTTTTCTCATAATCTTTGGTGTTTATAATGCAGAAACCGTAGTTGATGCACAATCTAGAGGAAGACCATGGCTTGGTAATGAGGGTGTTCTTGTGGAGATCTTGAAGAGTATTGTTTATGGAGGTTTGATGGAGATCATTGCAAGTTTAAGTGTAGTAGCATCCGCGACTTCTTCTAATGCCTCTACATGTAAGTTTTAACATAGTGTTGTTTAAGGCTGTAAATGAACTCAACGTTGAGTTAACCAATATTTATGACAACTTCCTTCAATATTTGTTTAGCGGTATATTTTATTAACAAACGGACATAAAAAAATCTTTTGTTCATTTAATTTAACATACTAACACGTACCGATTTTTCTTTTTGTTCATTTAGTTTAACGAAGGAAAGTAAACAATTTTTTTGTTTGTTTAATTAAACATTTTTTTCTAAAACGTGTTTTTTCAATTATGTTGGGTTATGTAGTTCATTTACGTATATGATTTATACTATTATTAAACGAACATGAACACACTTGTCTTCTAAATGAACAAACACGAACCAGAAAACCTCGTTCTTTTCTATTTCGTGTTTGATTGTATGCTTGGTTAAAGTTAAGCACACAAACATGCCTCGTTCATATTCATTCAACCCGTTTACAAGCTTGCTCTACATTAAGTTATTGACAACTATTTAATATCATGTGCGATGTTTGTATAGTGAGCATCATATCGTTGGCACTCGCAAGTCTTATTGGTGGGGTATTCGTCATCGGACACAATGTGAGTGAAGGTCTTATGTTTAATCATATTACAGTTTTTCTTAAAGGAACTTATTTGATCATAAATCCCGTATCCTCAGATTTGGGACCTTAGAGATGATTGTTACAAGGATAGCTCAAACAATGAAGCTACTAATAAGTACAAAGAGCTACTTGGACAAGTAAACTATTTCCCACTACACGCATTTTTCGCAATACTATCCTTCCTTGTGTTCGGGGTTGTCCCACCGGTTGCATACGGGTTCTCGTTTCATGAGACAAATGATAAGGACTATACAATCGTGACGGTTGCTATTGCATCCCTTTTATGTGTCTCATTATTGGCAATATTCAAGGCTTATATCAATAAATGCACGGTTCTTGAGTACTTCAAAACCGTGACTTACTACATTACTACTGCGGTATGTGTGTCGGGCGTGTCATATGTTGTTGGAAATCTGGTTACTAGGTTGATGGAGAAGTATGGGTTGTTTGACACGAGTTCGAGTGGTGGTATGTCCCTCATCGCCCACACCACCGTCTCAGCTCTACAATCTTTTTGATGTTTGAGAGAAAAAAACACTATTGCTTAAGCATGTTACGTTACTCATGATTTTTTTGTTTAATTTTCAGTTATTCCTTTAATTAAATTTACATGATGAGAATGCATCATTTGTAAAAATGCTAAAACTAAAGAATATTGATGATTTGGGCATAAATTTGGCTCTTTTGGATTAAATTGGTTTTTGAGGTAAACTCACCTTGAATTTCAGTTAAGATTAGAAGTTTTTGTGTTCACTTATTATGTTTTGCTTTTATTTCTGATCAGTTTGTCCCTTTTATTTCTGATCAGTTTGTCCGACCCAAGTATAAGTAAAGTATCGTATTCAATATAATATTCAAAAGTTTGATAGAGATTAATATTAAAGTAAAAACACACAATTACTACCAGGTTTGGTTACTAAGCTCTGATCGACTTGTAATTAAGACTCGATGATAGCAATGCTTAATCGGCTACACAGACATATCTTATCTTGGTCCTAACATTGACCTAGTGGCGTACTACAAACCGTCTGTTAGATTAACGCGGTTTCATTCACATTAAAATGAATACAAATCGCATGCATTTAATTAACATCCGTTTATACGCTTAAACATGGGTATCTTACAACTAAGTAGAATTAAAACTTGTTAATTCGATGTTTAAATTAAATATTGGATTCATCACATACACATAACATATAGTGTTTATCTTTCCCTAACCGAGTTAACCAAAATGGAATCAACAAATGAATGATAGACTATAACTCGTCCCACAATTAACACAATGTTTTCACAGAGATAAATATGGAACCAATGTCACAATTCATACAAATAGCGGGTAGAATATAAATATCTTGCATCAAAGTTAAACAATAAACCTAGTCCTGGTCATCCTCATCCAAAAATATTTATAAGCAAGTCATATAAATGAAAGAAACGTAAAATTGATTTTATATTAGGTCTCCGTGTCTATTAAAAAAACAATCACCGGCTCCAACAAATTTATTTCTAACTTTTTTTTTTCTTTTTCAGGAATTTAATTATAATATAAACTTGGAAGAAAAAATCTTAGCAAGTGTTAACTGCCTCCGCCCTGCTGAATTCCTTTAAGTGACATTCGTGTGTTAGGGCCCACGATCTAATTGGTCAGCCCATTTAGTCCTTTGTTGCAGCCCATTCGTGTCTTAGTTTTGTGTTTTGTAATGGTATAGTTTCCTTTTTCAGTTCCTCACAAACATTTAAATTGTTTCCATAAGACTTACAACATAATTACAAAAAAGAAATCAAACAGAATATTATTCACTATCTATAAAAATAACCAAAGATGAATAAAATCCAGTAAATGAGTATGCATGATTGTACCTTCTTATGACTTGTAGCAGAATCATGGAAAGCATAAAGTTTCCATAAAGCAACAATTATGAATACTTGCACGCGCGAGATCCTCTTTTATGACGACTCTTAACTAATCCAAATCATTCCTTTTGGTTTATTCTTTTTGCATAACTGGTTAACATAAACTGGTAAAAGCAATTAAAATTTTGACTTCTCCTAAATCAAAAGACAATTTCAATTTATGTAGTCAAAGGAACTGTATACTCTAATGAAAATACCTTTGAGCAGAATGAAAATAAAATAGGTACCTCCAGAGAGTAAATAAGGAAATACTCGTGAACTTATCAAAGCCACCAAATTATAACTCCTCCTACGACATGAGGCAAATTTGTTATACAAGAACATGGCAACAATTTCTGTAATGTACATAATCACAAGCATATTGAAACCTAATTACAAATTTCTAACACTTTTCATATATTTTACAATTAAAAGGCTAAAGTATTGTGATTTGTGTATCCTGAATTGGACCTGAACTGAATGCGAATGATACTTGAATGAGTAAAATCAGCTACATACTTACATCGATGAATAAAAGAGCAGTCAATGAATCGTGAAAAGTGAAATGAAGTAGGATACAACGATTACCTGGAATGAGCGAGCAGTGAACTGAAATCGTCGAGGTGAAGCGATTATCAGATCAAGGACGATTGTGAAGGTGAATTGAAGTCTTCGATGGTCAAATCGAAGGTAAGTCGAAGTTGAAGGACCGATCGATGATTCAATCGATCCCAAAAACAAATGATCGGGCGATGAACTGGAAGGGCTCTAATTTGATTTGGTGAATTATAGAAGGGGAGACGTGGATAAGTCTAAATAGAATTAAGGTTACTTTTTGCTTGCATTATTTTGGTGGCAAGTAAAAAATAAGCGGTTTATATAGATTTGGTGAGAAATTGGTGGGTAAATTTGCAACCATTTATTTTGATGGCAAATTTTGGTTGGAAATGCCTAGTTTTCTAGTATTTAAAGTTCAAGTTTTATTATAGTTACTTATTAAAATTAGAGATCCACCATTTATATCTATATAATATTTTGTAAAAGATTAA